>JARFJB010001119.1:3940000-4192500 GCA_036346205.1 Vesta saturnalis | reverse complement strand
AACAATTTGAAGAATCTAGAACAGTGGAACTGTCGCGGGATCTCTAACAAACAAAATACGCCCACGTACCACACAAAAATTAAACAACACCGAATGCGATTCAATAGCAATGATCATCAGCCAAGTAATAGCAACATGGCGAGTGTTAAATTTTCTGAAACTTTGGTATGTTGTTGTATTCAATTTAGTAACCAAAATGTGTCAATAGTTCCAACTCAATCCTATGACTAGTATTCGAGATACAGGGTGTTAAAGTTGAAAAATGCCCAGTTTTGGGAATTTGTATTTTTAAACTTAAGAGATATAGTAGCGCCGAGGAGAGGTGTCTCATGGCGTACTCGAGAATGCGAATATAATTATTACTGTGAAATGCATCGGTTTCCCTTTCTCTTAGTGCGAAGTTTCCACTTAAAGAAATACGGGTTATATAATATACGCCTGCTATAAATGCAGGACTTAAAAACGTATGTCGATTCTAAAGTCAAAACGCATGGCTGTGAGATGTCTTCTTGGCTATTTAACCTGACATTATTCTTCATATTTCGTTTATTATAATCGCATCGTGTTTTGACAGCGCGGCTTAAATTTGAAAATAACCTAGAAACATTGACGATGTTTTGTTGGTATTAAAAATTACTAACTATATGAACCAATAACGACATACGTTTTTAAGATCTTGAACCATGCTTTGCTAAAAGATGAGTCATAAGACACCTCTAGCCGGCCCGACCATAGATTACATTTTTGTTGCATAAATATGTTTACTGCATATTTAAGTAATACATTAGTAAATACATACAATTAATTCAAAATGTGTATAACTACATAGTGAGTCACGAATATATGAAGGTAGGTTTTTTGCAGAAACTTCGGGGAACCATTGTTTCAAAAGGTACTACCCAATTTGGTATTGTGACGATAAAATGTTGCACAAGAAATATTTATTATACAGGGTGTTTTACAGAATGAGCCACAATATACAATTTTTTTAATGACTTAATTCAAAACGCTGTACTTCCGAATTGATTGTTGGGACAGTTGATACTATTAATATATTTGTATCTATACACTTTAATATATACAGGGTGATTTATTCATTAAAAGTTAAATGTAACCATTTTTCCAGTATATATTATTTGTAGTAGCATCTTACGAGTTATGAATTTTAATTCCGATACTATGACCAGGTTTCGAGATACAAGGCGTTAAAGTTGAAAAGTGTTGAATTTATCAGTTCTCCTTATTTAAACTTCAAAGCTAAATTGATTTTATGTTACCTATATAAGTATAATGTAAGCTTAGTTTGACATACATTAAAAGTTCTGCAAAAAATATTTACTGTTACAGGGTGATTCACGAATTGTTTACAATAGATTTACTTAGGTGAACATAATTTTGTTCAATTGCGCGTGGAAACCGAAAATCTAGTGCGACGACATAGGAAATGGAATAGATTAAACCATAGACACGTCGTAGAATATTTAAAAAAACGTAACAGGTCTATACCATCATGCATATTTAGCCGTCCAATATACCCATGCCACTTTCCAAAGGGGAGAAAGTAACTCAATAGAAATAGACGAACTCATTCATGAACCTGACTTCCGATAGTTAAAAATTGATTCGAGATTTTGAAACCCTTTAAAAGATACGATGTGGATAGTGTAATAATAAATATCTAGTGCTGGAACTACAACTATGAAATACTTGCCTTTACAAAACAGGCACATAGTATTTAACTTACACCTGCATAAAGAAATAAGTAAGTAGTATCTATATTCCCATGTGATACATTTTCTAGATAATTACAAAACAACCAAATCACCATGTATATGTTATGTTCATGCGTACTTAATGTAATATTATGAAATTAACATAAAAATCACTCCCAAAATGCAAGGTATCGTTGAAATAATTTCAAAGCCAATTTATTTTTGGTAGCTGAAAGTATGCCGTTATGGTTTACCCTATAAGAACAGTGTAGACTGCGAAATTGTGAATGGGTAAATATAAACTTTAAGGAAGAAAATATATATGGCAAAATTGTAGAGATATTAAGTGCAAAAATCTATTGCAAATAATTTGTGAATCACCCTGTAACAGTGAATAGTCTTTGCAGAATTTTTAATGGACAAGGTGGCCAACTAAGAATGTGAGGTACTGCATCTGGGAAAATATCCATCGTAGAGGCTTGCGCAAAAAAAGTTATTACTAAAACGCCCAATACAAAAACCTGGAAAATATTTTCAAGTTTCTGAAATGGCCGCTAGGGGGCGTAACTGCAATCTTGAATCTAAAGAAGCGATGTTTCTGTGAATTCTGCTATATTAACCTAATAAAAAAATAACTGATCTTTGAAGTAGAGGATAATCTGAAGTTTTTTTGCTTGGCACTTTCTGACGTATGTCTAAAAATAAAGTGGTTAGGGTATCCAAAGGCTTCCTTAAATAACCCCTGTATCTTCGAAACGGCTAAGCCGATTATAACAAACCTGGGCGCGTTGAAATGAGCTATTCTTGGGCTACAAATGTTATAATACTAAAAGTTTTGTTAGTTTCACATGTCGTCGCTAGAGGGCTTTGTTCGACATTCCGACAGAAACGGTTAACTTTCGCAAAAAAATTAAATGCATTGGTATGACTTTTGTTCATGAACAAGTAGCTAAATGATGCCTAAACAACCCCGCGAAAACCGCAATTCGATGTCTTGTTCCTAACCTAAAATATCGTCCAAAGAAAACTTTATACGAAAATCTCTTAAATTATTTTTTTTTAACTATATTTTTCTGGAATTGTTTCCAAAAAGGACCGATTGAAAGGAGGAAAGTTTTTAATTCCCCGTAAATTCTCGAAATGCTGACTATCACTTTGTGCATTGCTGAGGCCTCTTATGGGTAGACAAATCTGCAGCTTCAATTTCGGCTCTGAATAGGTTACCTAGAAATTGCGATTTTAAATTATTGTAAATTTATTCACCACGATGGTGCCTCACCACATTCTACACGAAACGTAACAGAATTTTGAAATACAATATTTACTGGACGTTGGTTTGGGCGAAACGGTGAAGTACCGTGACCGGCACTATCGCCGGATTTAAATCCGTTAGATTTCTTTGTGTGGGGTTATCTAAAAGCTCGTGTTTATGCTGTTGAAATAAATACTCAAGAACAACTTTGGAATCGGATACGGATGACATGTGATTATATATTAGCCATGCCAGGAATCTTCCAGAAAACTAGATACAGTTTCCTAAAAAGAGTGAAAGCTTTTATTCAAAATGGAGGTGAAAAGTAAGCAATTGCGTTAGATCTTTTTAAAATTAAACAATTACTTTTTTCTTGAATTGTGTCGTCTTTTACATCAACGCAAATATCTCAAAAACTAAGTGCTAATTAGAAAAATATACCAGGTATTATTTTAGTTTTAAAATAAAGTGGTGAGCCTGAAATAGTAATCTTTTTGCCAAAAAATCCGTAAGGCTTACGTTTTTATTTTGTTTTAAGTGGTGACTTCAACGCCTTCCACGTCACTGGATGGAGCCAGCTAACTGAAATTCACCGGAATAATTGCGATTAGTGAGACATTAAGGTATACCAAATTTCAATTTAACCTTCCTTCGAGTTTTTAAGAAATCTCAAAACGTCTTCGAAATTTTTTTTTCTTAAAAAATCTCGGTTAGGAATCACTTTCGAAAACGCATTCATAAGAACTTTTGTCTTATTTTGGAATCTAGAATCTCCAATTTTCGTTTGTCAGGGATTTTAAAATACAGGGTGTCCCACGACATATTGACAGTCCAATATCTCGTTCAAATGACAAACATGAAATTTGGCAGTTATTAACTTTCTAAACTGATGATTATATATACCATAAAAAGACTTCCGGTTTTTCTCTCATTTCCGGTCACGTGACTCCAACATAATTTTTTTAAATGGGACAACCGGTATAACATTACATTTTTTGGTAGATCTTTCAAAAACAACTCAACCATAACATATCACGGTACTTACCCAAAAAAGTGAGGAGATGCTCTATCTTGCTGCCACCACATTGCTTTCATTTCATTTAAGGCGATACCTTCAAGTAATTCTGGGAAGAATTTTGAAAAAAATCGAAATATCTTTCTCCCGTTAACGTTCCTTCATAAAATAGGGATCAATCAACCTACGGTTAAACAAACCACATCAAACATTGACCCCCCTATTATCTGGAAATTGGTTTCTCACATCCATTTGTGATTTGTGACCAGTACTGACAATTATGGCGATTACAAATACCATTATTATGAAATCTACTTTCATCCCTCCATAGTATTTTTTATAAGAGTAACCATACTCATAGTTTAAAAACATAATAACCTTTTGAATTGATGTTAATGCTGAATCCAGATGGCTAAGAAAAAAAACAAATATCGTAGTAACACTGGTTGTTATTCCTTATTACGTCACGTTTGGTGACGAACTGTCATTAATTATTAGTCATAATCTTGTGAAAATACTGAGATAGTTAATAAATATTTATGGAGAATGTGGAAAAAATAGAACTGTTTCTCAGAATTTTTCCAGAAATCGTTTTCGTAATAGAATAACCCCAAGTAAAATTACGTTTCCGTCTGTGACACGAAAGCTGAGAGGTGGTTCTGTTCCAAGCGGTAAAAATCGAGTTCCACACCGAAAGACCGCTCAGATTAATGACTATGTTATAAATATTTTGCCATATCTGCAGGTAAATCCACATTCCTCAATACGGGTCCTTGAACAAGAAATATGAATAAGTAGAAGTTCCATACAAGGAGTATTAAAAACTCATAGGTATAATCCACATAAAATACATTTAACACAAGGTTTAGTCCCTGCAGATCATGAAAGGCGGTTAAATTTTATTGCTGAAATGTCGGTACAAATTGCTGATGATTCTTCTTTCTTAGAGAAAAAATAGTATGTAAGTAGATTTCATGCTAATGGCATTGGTAAACATACTAATTGCTATTACTGGTCACATGAAAATTCAAAATGGATACGAAAAACCAATTTCTAGACAATATGGGGTGTCCATGTTTGGTGTGGCTTATTTAACAGTAGGTTGATTGGTCCCTAAACATACTAATTGCTATTACTGGTCACATGAAAATTCAAAATGGATACGAAAAACCAATTTCTAGAAAATATGGGGTGTCCGTGTTTGGTGTGGTTTATATAACGGTAGGTTGATTGGTCCCTATTTCTATGAAGGAACGTTAACAGGAAAAAGCTATTTGGATTTTATTCAAAATGTTCTCCCAGAATCACTTAAAGATATGCCCTTAAATGAAAGGCAAACTGTCTGGTGGCAGCAAGATGGAGAATCTACTCACTTTTTTGACCAAGTACCGTGACAAGTGTGGTATGGTTGAATTTGTTTTTGAAAAAATGTAATGTTATACCGGTTCTCCCATTTAAAAAAATTATGTTGGAGTCACGTGACCCGAAATGAAAGGAAAATCGTAAGTCTTTATGGTAGATATAAGCATCAGTTTCGAAGGTTTATAACTGCCAAATTTCACACTTGTCATTTGAACAGATTTCGAGATATTGGACTGTCAAATCCTCGTGTGAGACCTTGCATAACACTTAAAAACAAACTAATTACACTAATGTAATCTACGTAAAAAAGGGTCCATTTTTTACCATTTACAGAAAATCAAATATAGATGAGTTAGGAGGGTGGTGCAAAAATTGAAAATCCGATAGAACATCTTTCTGCCTTTAGTAGTACCCCGTAATCAAAATAAAAAGTAGGACATATTGTACACTAAAACTACATCTAGCCAGCAATACTGAGTATACCTACTGTTATTACTTCTTGGCGTTTACAATGATTAGGTATATAAAGTTTCTAATATGCAAATTTATATAGAGCTTAAATTTGTTTGTAAGGAGTTGTAAAATGTTATCTATATGCAGGGGTTGTGATATCATTACTGATGGTCTTAACTGCGAAATATAAGCTAAATACGCATTTGGACTTGCTAGGTTATTTAATAAAACCTCATTCCTTGTTTATTTTACTACTCATAAAAAATAACCACGCTATACCTAATAATAATCCTTCTCAGTAAAATGACAAATACCAAACGTGTGACTAGTTTAATTTTGAAAAAAAATTTACAACTAAATAATATAACGAAGCCTAAAGCTTTAATACATTCTAATGTATTCGTTTAATCTAATTCTTAAAGCATTGTGAAAACCCGAATTAATATCTAAAACTTTAGGTTTAATCATAGAACGTCAACATGAAAGGGTTTGCTTTTTCAAGTGGAAAGTTGCTGGAGTATTATCGAATGACGAATCATTTAAATGAATAAAATTTCGTATTGTAAAGTAGTGCGTAAATGCAACAACTGTCGCACAGATTTTTAAATGTGTTTTCTCCATACATATTTTATAATTATGACACTCTTTATTACTTTTAAAAATTAATTTATTTAAGTAATGTGCAGATAGCGTGTTTTGTTTGAAATCCCAACGGGAGGATCGCTTTCGGAGCTACCTGAGTACAACG
The DNA here is from genome assembly GCA_036346205.1 of Vesta saturnalis. Lineage (NCBI taxonomy): Eukaryota > Metazoa > Arthropoda > Insecta > Coleoptera > Lampyridae > Vesta > Vesta saturnalis. The sequence continues at coordinate 4,185,958 of JARFJB010001119.1, read as the reverse complement.
TGACATGAAAGCGGTAGAAGCAAGCCTTGTCCCTAGAGATATGCTAATCCCAACAAATTCTAGCATAATGAATATCCAATTATAAAATGTTCTAATACAATATCGAACATCATTAAATTATGATTTTTAGCTTTATCGTATAACTAGGGGATGTGAAGCTTTCTTTGAAAGCGGAATGGAAGCTACCTACTACGGTCAAAACAGAGTGACAATCAAAAAATTCAAGGTGTGGTGTTTGGTAGGAAGGATAATGTCATCGATCGCACTTGTCTACGCTAAAATAAGTATGAGGTCAATATTGTCACACTTATTAATTAATCGGTATGGAAAAGTATCGCAGTTTGTAACGTTATTCGATATTATCGGTTACGTTAGCCTTGCCCTACTTATTTTTTTCCACGACAGTGCACTAAAAACAAATCTGGACACTTTATTCTTATATGACAGGATCATAAATTGTTCAGGAGTAAAAATCCTGATTGCTGCCTGAAAAGTTATGATATATTTTCAAATCACATTATCAATGCCTTGTCTCTTCAAATTCTTTATAATATGTCATATCATTTATTGTAACATAAAAATATTTGTATTTCCTACCATAACGTATACTATTTCACAAATTGGACTGCCAATTCTACTTACTGAGGATGAGAAGTTGTGCACAACAATATATAACAATACGTTCCGTACACTCTCAAAGTCTTTTACCAACGTTATGAATTCCCAACAGAACAAAATACCAATCTCTCTTTGTATACGCAGATTATTTTTCGCCATAAAAATTATAAAATCATTCAATTCCAAAATAATGTTTGTAACTGTACCGTACCTACTGAACGTATTATTGTTATGTAATGTATTATACTACGTTCGTGTTCATTTCACTTATTGAATGTGGAATGTGCTCCACAATTATTTTGTTCATTTGTCAAAATTTGTCATTCGTTTAAATTAAAACAGTAACATTACAAGGTATTTAACAATGAGCGCGTTTATACTAATTAAACACGTAGTCTGTTAAAACCAATCAGGAATTGCTAGTTTTTTTAAATGGGCCTATGCGGTATCCGTTAAACAATTTTAATAAGAGATAAAATAGGTGACAATATGAAGTATGTTATAATGGCAGTATTCCATTTCTAAACGATTGGATATTAACAAATTATAAGTAAGCGTTTAATACAGAGCCAACGAATGATTTTCAATTTGGTTTCAGTGCTTATACAGGGTGGCCAGACACTCTACGGACAAACTTTGCGTAGTGATTCTAGACCCAAAAATAATAAAAAAAGTTCATATAAACCCAGGTGCGGAAACGCTTCGTTTAGGACCTACAGGGTGTGAAAAAATTTTATTTTCCTCGGTTTTATGTTAATTTGAAATTTGGGACGCTGTATCAACAAGACTAACAACAAATGTCATAAATACATTTGTGTATCTAAGCAACAACTTGTCATTTTGTTTTAGTCAAAGCCTGCTAAAATGGCAAGAGATTCAATAGCTGGTTAAATAAATTAAACTGTTCATCAACCAATATCTCGAAAACGGTTGATCTGAGAGGCATCGACCAAGTATACCTTTTTTGCTTAGAACTGAAAAGGGAACAAAATAATTCAAACGGGTGGTAAAAAAGTTAAGGCCAATTCACTTTTAGCATACCACTGTAGATGGCGCCCTCTGCAGGTAGCATCAAAATCAATAAAATATTTAAGTTTCTCGACCACAAAAACCCCCGTGCTCCAAGTTTCCGGACTATATTCAAATTTGTTCGCCAAATATCGTCATAAAACCAAGGAAAATAAAATTTTTTCACACCCTGTAGGTCCTAAACGGAGCGTTTCCGTACCTGGGTTTACATGGACTTTTTTTCTTATTTTGGGGTCTAGAATCACTACGCAAAGTTTGTCCGTAGAGTTTCTGGACACCCCGTATTTACATTGGACAACAGAGTTGTCGTTCACTGCCTTCTTAAATGCGTTGAGCAGGTACAATAACATAATTAATTACCGTAATATTTATTGGCTTGGCTCTATTTTTGTATTCTGTGCTCACGTTTGTTCTTATGTTAGAACAAACACAGTAAAACTAACGTAGAGTTTGATCTCTATTATTGGTTATTAAATATTTTGGGTTCTAAATTAAACAGATGAGATTGATTCAAATATTAGGTATCGTTGTGGGAATTTTTAAATTTTTACGTTTTCAAAACTTATTGAGCGACTATTTATACAGAATTTTGGATTGAACTAAAGCTAATGAGTTTATTTACTGGTTGCTATGCTGCAGGCTACCAACGGGGCCACAGGCGGCGGATAGTGAACGGCTTTAGATATAGAGGTGAGCTACGAAATAATCAAGATAGTCATGACGAAACAACAATCCCCGACCAAGCCGACCGAATGATCACCGGTATAAGTGATCCTCTTATGAATTGTCAACTGCTTCTCAGGAGGGTGGAAGAACTAACATAGGCCAGGGCACTCTCTTGTGCAAGGGGTGGATGAACTAAGAGACTTAATCAACGGCATGGGAATGCAAAAGGCAATGGGAAATCACTGCATTAAACATCCGAAAGGATATTCCTAGTAAAAATTATTATGGCAGAGGATAGTAAATATCAAGGTAATAGTACTAATCATGGCTTTCGGAAGCTAATATTTGGTAGGGGAGGGGACATCTCTGATCACAGGGCCTGCCAGGTCCTCATCATGCGATATCTTTGTGAAAAGAATAACCATAACGTTCGAAAAACTAAGATAAAGGCAACCATTAAATTTGCAAAATGGAACGTAACAAGACTGTACGCACTTGGAAAACTGGAAAATGCCATCGTTGAGATGGAGCGACTGAAGTTAGGTATACTTGGAATTAGTGACGTTCAATGGCCAGCAACAGGACAAAACATGACAGGTAAAGGAAAAATAGGGTACTCGGCAAACAACAATAATAATCATAGATATGGAGCAGGAATAATAACAGCAAAAGAAATAAGTAAATCGGTGATAAATGTAATTCCCTGTTCAGACCGAATAGTAATGCTACAACTACAACTCAATAGATATAAAATCCAACTACTATAAGTATATGCACCGACAGGAGATAAAGAGGATGAAGAGACTGAGGAGTACAACGCTGGAATTGAAGAGCTTCTGAAAGGAGCAAAAAAAAAGAAGATGTTACAGCATGGGAGACTTCAATTCCAAAATAGGCCAAGGAATAGTTGGGGGTATGTGAGAAACTATGGATTGGGAGAGCGTAGCGGCAGAAGCGATCAACTAGTACAATTTGCCCATTCCAATGAAATGGCAGTCATGAACACGTATTTTAAGCTGCCGAAGCGAAGACTTTATACGTGGAAGTCCCCAGCAGACCAAAAGGATAAAATTGTAAAAAATCAGATAAATTTTTTAATGATATCACGAACATTCAGAAACTGTATCACCTCGGCCAAGACCTACCCTCGGAAGGAAATTAGCTCAAACTATAACCCCATAGTTGCAACTATGAAAATAAAAATGAATAGATTAAGGAAAGGTAATGAAAGGACCATGTACCTTAAAAGATTGAAAGAACCTGTTACAACGAAGATAAGAGAGAAAATGAGAGAGGTACAAAACACGCATACAGGAAACGTGAACGATCAGTGGAAAAGCATAGCTAATGGGATATGAGTGATAACAAAAGTAAAGCTAAAATCCCATAAGAAACAACACAAAGGATGGATAACAACAGAAATTCTTGCACTTATGAACGAACCAAGAAAGTATAAATCGACTAACCTAAAAAAATACCGAGAAATAAATAAACTAATTAAAGTAAACATAAGACAGGCAAAGGAAAAATGATTGCAGGAACGGTGCCACGAGGTAGAAGATCACCAAAAGATACGCGACACATTTAATATTCACAAGAAAATCAAATAAATAACGGGAATAACTAAAAAGAAGATAGTAAGCATGATAAGAGATGAGAATGGGCACATTATAGTAGACATTAAAGAGAAAATAAAGAAATGGACCGAACATATAAAAGACCTATTCGAAGATGAAAATAGAGGAAGTAACTATGATATGGATCATGAGGAAGCTTGACGTGATGTTGGTCCGCTAATAATAAAATAAGAGGTTATTTCGCTATACAAAAAGCAAAAAATGGGAAAGCTAGTGGCCCTGATGAAATTCCAGTAGAACTACTAAAATTAATAGACGAGGAGGCTGTGGATATCCTCCTACACCTTTACAATAACATCTACGTAACCGGAGAAATACCCACGGAATGGTTAATCTCTACCTTCATAAACATACAAAAGAAACCAAATACCAAAGAATGTAGCGAACACAGAACAATGATGAGCCATACACTTAAGATTTTTCTGAGAGTAATACATAATCGTATATATAAAAAGCTAGAAGCAGAGATAAGTGACACTCAAATGGGCTTCAGAAGAGGTTTAGGTACCAGAGAAGCCTTATTCGGTTTAAAGGTACTAAGGCAAAGATGCTTGGACATGAATCAGGAAGTGCATGCCCGTTTTAATGACTCCAAGAAAGCATTCGACAAGGTCAGACATGAACAACTGAAACGAATACTTATTAACAAAAACTTAGACAATAGAGATATTAGAATTATTTTAGAACACTGCTGGAATCAAAAGGCTAGGGTAAAAGTCGAGAACGAATCGACTGAAGAATTTGATATACGTCGGGGTGTGCCCCAAGGTTGTATTCTCTCTCCCGTGCTGTTCAATTTATATAGTGAAGATATATTCCAAACAGTACTACAAGGGGAACAGAGGGGCATCAGGGTTAACGGAGGGATCGTAAATAATTTGAGATATGCGGGCGACACGGTAATAATAGCAAGTAACTCAGAAGATCCAAAACACCTTGTAGACAATACCAATTTATATTGCAACGAACATGGTAAAGATAAATCTGAATAAAACAAAATTTATGATCATAACAAAGAATTCAAATAACAGGGATACTCTCAACATGAACAATGTATAGATTGACAACGTTAGTTACTACAAATACTTGGGCATGGATACACGAGCAGTGTGAAACTAGAAGAAAAAATTCCTCTACTGCCGAAACATCAATAATACGTTAAAATTAAGAACAATCCGCTGCTACGTGTTCTCCATGCTAATGTACGAGGAAGAGACCTGTACTATGAAACAGGAGCATAGCAGTAAAGTTGAGGATTTTGAGATGTAGTGTTACAGAAGGATGCTGAGGGCTATTTATTTATCGAGTGGGCTATATCTTGTCTTCTGTGCTCATTCAAGGCTATTATCATTTAGCCCACGGATATTTGTACTGAAGCTTTAGATTGAAATAGCATGGACTATTGTTATTTATGTAAGTGTAGCATTTTTGAAGCGTTGACCAGCTACCTTACGTCTTACAGCGGACCTCGCCCATCTTTGGCGAGTTCAGCCAGCGTTCCACTTATTTTATAAGCATGTACGACGCCTAATGTGGATTTGTCGTGAAATATGATAACTTTTTAAACCGTAATTAAAATAAATTTTTTTTTGTAAAGTACACATGGAAAAATGTGTATGTTATTTTCCTATAGTCATCAATTTTTCAATATTTATTATTACTGATACAATTTTAACCAAATGTCTTCCATAATGTAACACATGAACATACATCATTTTTAGAAGACTGAAAAGGAAGTATTAAAATTTGAAATTCGGTGAAAAACATTATTTCTGTTTTGGTAATAATCCACTGTCAGTAAATGCAGCCGGATATAAAGTATAGCGGAATTGCCACTTTATTTGGTAGCGTAATCCTAAAATTTTATAAAACTTGTAGACTCAGCGCAAAAATAAACAGATTTGATTTTGAATATCTGGCTTAAATTACCAAAGTGTAATAGGTCCAGTAATGAGCTTAAGATTACGGATTTTTATTACCAGACTAGAGTACCACAATAAAGTCAAAAGTACCAATTTGTAATCTTAGCTTGTCGCATGTGTGATGCAGCAGACTTCGAACTATATCCAAAAAAAAGAGCTCACTTATAACATTATGAATGAAATAGAAACTTGCACATTTACATTAAAGTATTTTCTTCGTTCATAATTTGTTTTACATTATTATGTTTACTTACTTATATTTATTTAATGCACAATTGTCTATATGGGGTTATTTTTTTAAAACCTGGAATAGGCTATCATTTTTATTACCTTTACTTCTAAAAGTAAAGTTTTAGGGCGCAATCTAACTAAGAAATTACATGCCAGTTTTTGTACTATCTTCAAAAATAATTTTTTTTAAATGGTAATATTGCATTTTGTTTGCAAAATCAGATAATCAGTCAAAAGTACTAAAGCGAAAAATTTTTGTTTTTGGAAGCCGTTTACGAATCATTATACTTCTACTGGCAAAATTCACTTTTCGTCTTATAATTCAATTTGAACATGCTATCTATCTACAATTTAATGGTTAATAAATTGTAATAATTATACGCCTCGGCTAGCCCTTTACTATATGACAATTATCTAGTTTATAATTTATGAAAAAGTAAACTTTCACCATTATCACATATAATAAAATACTTAGCTTTTATGGGTTTTTTAATCGTGTATTTTAAATTATACAATCTAAACGTTTCGATAACGCTTACTCTTACATTCGTTTTAATTTTTCAACTTCGACAAAATTGTTTACAACATCTTTAACAATTTTAACAGATTTTACTACTGACAAAGATAAGTGTTATCGAAACGTTTAGATTGTATAATTTAAAATGCACCATTAAAAAACCGAAAAAGGATAAGTATTTTACTAGTTTATAATTTAATAATATATATATATATATATATATATATATATATATATATATATATATATATATATATACACACACAAAATGAATCATGGTTTTAAAGATTTATGAGCATTTCTATATCGAAATCGCTATGAAATAAACACTATGTATATGGAAAAGTAATAAATAAATGATTATTTATTTTACATAATAAGGTAACCAATATGATCTGGTATTGAAACTAACTGTAACAAAAATCATCGACGAATATCTGTGTTGAGGGTGAGCCAAAAAAAAAGTTACGATTTTCTCAAATTTTTTAAATGTACTCCACTACATTTCATTTTCTCAAAACGTTGTATAACCCTTTCATTTTTATGAAGCATTCCTTATACCTAACTTTGTGTGACTAAAAAAAATTTGGATAATAATGTAACAAAATTATTTTTATACATTTAAAACATAATGTAGAGCTAGTTTAGTTTTATGTAATTGCTTTCTCATATAGGTACATATAAAGGGAAAGCTATGTAATGGGTTTAAACTTTCACGTTTTTTTTTTACATTTCTCGACGTTTTATGGCCTAAAAAATACCAAAAACACAATTTTAGAAAAGAAAAGTTCGTGTCTGATTGTGCGCCTGTGTGTGAGTGTACGCGATATCTTTTGAAACTTAAAAGCTTCTGATAAAAAACGTTTTCTTAGAAAAAAAATTTCGTGCCTGATTATCTGTTCGTGTGTGCATGTCTTTGTGCGTGCGTGTGCGTGCAAGCGTGCGAGCGTGCTTTCGTCCGTTCATGCGTTCGTGCGTGCGTACGTGCGCGGGTGGTTTCGTGCGTGTGCGCCCGGGTGCGCGCGTGCGTGAGTGCGTGCATGTGTGTATTCATTTTTAAGTCACCATTTTCTATAACACACAAAACTCCATCAATGCACCATATTCACTGAAAAGTCGCTTTAGCTTTCTTGCCCATTTTCCAAGCATCTTCATTTATGGTTCTGTGCCTAATTTTATTAACGTACAGTTCTTTGTAATTACAAGATTAGTTATGGCCTAGGACATTGGTTATGGCGTTATAGATGGTGCTTTTGGCCATTGTGATTAACATGTTGACTAAGCCGTAAAAAGTCGTTCTCTTGCCTATCCCACAATATGTTTCTTGGGCAGTAATTTTATGAGTTGTTAGCTTTACAACTATCGTTTTTACATACTCCCATAGTTCATCTGCTTTGCTGCAAGTGATAATTGAGTACAACGATGTTCCAATATCTGTTGGACAAAAAGGGCACATAGCTGAATCTCTTAGACCTGTTTCTTGCAAAAACAATTGTGTCAGCTAAACGGTCTCTAGCAAAAAGCCACGCGAAATCACCGTCACTACCAAGCGTTAGCTTGTTATATGAAGATGTCCTGTGTATTTCATTTTCAAACCACTTCCCTCCCTTTTTCTTGTTTATTTTGTAGAAATGTGCTATCATGTCTTGCTGAATGGTCTTTATGTTTTTATTTTTTAACTCTACACAATTTCCTGCCAAATCGGTGAAGCTTAGCGCTCGATAATACTTGTTTGCATGAATTGTGTTTTGTAATTTGTTTGAAAATACGATTTTATGTTTTGGTATTGTATGAGTAATTCTCTTTTCTGTGTAGCTTCGTGCTTGGATACTGATCGAAGTATTGTTACACATAAGATACGTTATCGTTTTAAAACCAAAGCGCGCCCAGTGGCAGACAAACAATGGCGGTTTACATTCTTTAATTAAACTAAAACCTGTTGTGGAAATGTGTTGGATTTCATTGCGTCCCGACGGAAAATTATCAATTTTTATGTTGGTAGTCTTAACTGCTTCTGCGAGTGATATCAAGTATGGTGATTTCCGGTTTATGTCACATTTTCTGTGTGTCACAAAAAACCATTGCCGCCCGACTTCATAAATGTTACATTCTTTTATTATTGTAGTCATTGCCACTTTCCAGTTCTGAGTTTCTGTTTTTAGCATTAGTTTTCGAACTGTAAGTGCTCTAAATGTTAGTAGTTTTGTCCATAAGTGAGTCAGTCCTAATCCTCCGAACTTAACTGGCAAACACAAATCTTCTTCTTTGCACCAGTGCTTTCCTGTCCACATAAAATTGCCAAAAAGGTTTTGTAACTCGTGTACTTGGCCGTATCTCATTATAAAAACTTGGAAAGAATACCAGAACTTTGGAGCGACACTTTGGTTTATTACTTTTGTTTTGGCAACCATGGAAAACGATTTAGATCGTTGTTTACATTTTTCCAAACTGTGGTTTATTTTTTGTCTGAGTTATTCGAAAGCAAAATCTGCGTCCTTTTCATGACATTCCGAAAATGTTATGCCAAGGATCTTGATCCGTTCGTTTGTCCATTTATATCCCAGCGGCTGCTCTACTTCGTTCCTCCATTCTTCTGTCCAATGTCCGACAGTTTTTCTGTATTTAAAAAAGGACCAGATTGTTGCGAAAAATTGTCGTAGTTTCTGCATAGAAAAAATTATTATTAGTAACAAAAACTTGGACATGGTCCGCGTAGGCGCTCACTACAATTTTTTCATTGCCACCTAACACTATTCCTTGAAACGACTGTCTACACAAGGTTAAGAAAGGTTCAAGTGCAAGGGAATATAGGAAACGGGATAGGAGACAACCTTGAAGGTTTACTCTCTTTAAGTTTACTTCGCTGGTTAACAAATTCCCAATTCGTATGTTGCATACTGCATTTTTGTATGAAATTTTAATAGCACTAATAAAAAAATTTCCTACGATAAAATTTTTCAAAGCACTAAAGAGATATTTGTGAGAAATAGTATCAAATGCCGATCTTTTATCGAGATTGACTATTGCTAGTGGAATGTTCTTATTATTCGCGTGGTAAATTATGCGTGATGGAGATGAAGGGAATCATAAATTGATCTATTAGGAATTCCACAGCTTTGGTCTGGGTTTATAATTTCGTTGATGACTGTTGAAAGTCTCGACGAAAGAGCTTTTGCCAATATTTTGTAGTCAATCGTTTTTTAATTAAATCAATAACTGGCTTGGACATGGTTTTTGGTAGTTGCTTCTTTTTCAAAGCTTTCATAATTACTTCATAGTATGAAGAACCAGTTTTTTTCCAGAACATAATGTAAAAATTTGTGGTTAAGCCACCAATTTCTGGAACGCTAGTTTTTATTTGAAGTACAACAGCCAGGTCAGAGAATAATACTTTTAGAGACATGTTCGTAATCTTATTTAGTAGGTTTTTACGTGCGTGAAACATACCTAGTCTAGAAGCTGACTGGGAAGCATAAAAGGTAAAACCATCTTTTTTATTTAAAAAGTTTCAACAATCCTCTATATTAAAACGTTCTGCTGCATTTTTAAGGCGTTTTCTTAATATTGGATGTCGTTTTAATGAATTCAAACGATCTTTTGCAGGATTTAAAGTACAGTTAAAATCGCCTTCAACCATTACGAATGTGTCATCGAAAGGACTGCTTTGTATATCTTCAATAAGCTTATCAACAACTGTAATAGCTGTTTCCAATTCATGTGGTAAATAGATATTCCAGATTATCTATTTTTGGTTCATTATATTTAAATAAATCTTTTGTAAGTAGGATTGAAATATTATCGTGTGACTGCAAATTTTTATTTGTGGTACCTTCCGAATCGCAATTTCAATACCCGAATAGTCTTTGACGGCAAAGTTATAAAACAAGTTGTATTGAGTTGATAGATGGGTATTAGAGCTATTTATTGTAAATTGTAATTATTTTTATTATACATTTTAGTATAAATTGTTATTTATTTCATTTTATTCTAAATATTATTATAAGAAAAATAATTTAATATGTAGGATTCCTCTTTTCAGAGAATTTATAAGCCTTTTGCACCTTTCTTTAATACCTCTTTTGCGAGAAACGTGAACAATTTTTTTAAATATGAAAAAATATGAAATGTATGTACTATATGCATGTTATGTTTGTTTCATAATTATTTACAAGTTGTCGTCTTTAGAACCTCTTTGTTACCGGGTGTATACCGTCGCCCCCTTGTATTGCCACCCACGTGGCTTGCCGGCGGTGTGCTTCGCACCATTACACCCCCGGATCCGAACGGCCCTGTGTATTATTATAAGCAACATAAATATTAAAAGAGCTTTGAAAGCAATTGTGAATAGGCGGAGTGATTTTTCCTCTAAAAGGAAAATTTAAATGATGCACATTACTGGGGTATGTAACTTTGTTATACAAATACGGTTGCTTTTTATTTATTAATAATTTCAGGTAAAAATACCCGAGTGTAGAGTTCTTCTATTTTCCATGCTGTCATGTATAGTTGTGTAACGTATGAGCAATATGATCAAATTTTCGAAAGCCGTATACACAGCAAAGGCAATAATTTTGCACCCTTTAAATTTTGTTTCTTATGTCTACTTCTAAACAAGGCCCATACACTTTGTCACAATATTTAAAATGCGAGAGTACTAATGAATCACAAAATCTGTGTAGATAGAGTACTTTAAGAGTGAAGTAGGATTTGTGGGTACATTTCGGAACGTGATCTCTACATCTAAATTGATTATCCATAGTCAGTCCCAATTATTTATGCTTTGCGCGAATGGAATATTTATGTTTTTAATTTTGAAATGTGCGTAATCTCAGTCCATCGCATTTTAATTTATTACCGAAAATTATGTAATAGGATTTATTAGGTTTTAGAAGTAGAATATGGTTTGTTGCCGTTTTGTATATTGCATTTAGATAGTCATAAATATGTGATAGGCTAGTTTGGATGTGGGAGTCATTAAATGAACAATACAGTTGTATACCATCTGCATACATCTGTATGGAACCGTATTTAATGCAGCTTGGAAAATATGACGTATATAATTGAAATAAAAGTGTACTTAAAATAGAACCTTCGGGGCACCTTTACAAACACGGTTATCACCGCAAAGAATGTTTTCAAAAAATGTTCTATTATACGAATAATATTTCATTAATGTGAAGATGTATGAGCTAAATCCGTAAGTTTTCAAGATTGCGAGTAGTAACTAATGGCTAATAGTATCGAAAGTGTTACTGAAGTCTGAAAGTATAAGAATAGTAAGTTTGCCGTTATCGATAGATTTTATTCATCATTAATCTGTAATACTGAACAATGCCGTTTTACAGCTGTAGTTTGGTCTAAAACATGACTGGAAGTCCGGTAATAACTGATATTTCTCTATATGACTCGAAATCTGAGTGTATAGTGTTTTTATCATAATCTTAGAACATACTGACAGCAGACTAATTGGACTTAGGACTGCAATAGGTTGTAGCGAATTTAGATGTACTTGTGCATACGCATGCTTCCATGAATTTCGATAGACTATCCAAACTAAAACCATTTATGGGCTGTCAGGAAAGTTCTCAGGGTTTTAATTGGTAAACTTTAAGCAACAATAACGTTCTTAGTACTTATCGGATTTAGTCGAAATAAGCACCATTCGAATCGCTGCACTTTTGTCAACGCGATACTTGTCACCGAAAAAATTGGGTGCTCGGGATTCGACGAAGTCCAAGAGGACCGTTTTTGCCTGGTCCTGATTGGCGAAGGTTCTACCCGCGAAAAAGTTATAAAAGTGCTTGAAAAGGTGGAGCCTGTGGGCGCAAGGTCTGGGTAGTACGGTGGCTGAGGCAGAACTTCGACTCTCAATTCGTTCAATTCTCAGATGATTATTTGTGAAACGTGTGGGCGGGCGTTGTCAGTTCCGGCTGCTGCTGATGTAATTTTCGGTACATATCATTGATTCAGTAGGATTCTGCTGTGATGGTTTGGCCTGGTTGCAAAAAGTTGTAGTGGATCGCACGAGCTGTCGACCACCATACGGTAACCATAGTCTTTTTTTGGTGGGCTTTTGCCTTTATGAGGTGCCTGGGGGGCTCGCCGGCATCCAACCATTGTCCCAAACGGTTATCGTACAGAATCCACGGTTCGTCACATGTGATGGTTAGATTCAAAAACGGGTCGTTTTGGTTGCGCAAAAACAAAGAAGAACAAACCTTAAAACGTGACAATCTCTGCCGATCGTTCAAACTGTCGGTCACCCACTTTTCGAGCTTTCTCACATTTCCAATGCATTTTAAACCATCTGCAACAGCAGTGTGACTGACTCTTGGTTCTTCCGCAATCCCACGAATCATTTGTGATGGATCAGCTTCCACCAAGGTCTTCAAATCGTTGTCCTGCATTACTGTAGGTTGACCGCTATGGGGTGCATCTTCAAGGTTGAAATCTCCGGAACGAAATTTCTTGAACCACTGTTGCACGGTAATTTCTCCCACACTTAATTGGTTGAGCTGTCTTGGCTGCGGATTGCCCCAATTTAAAGTTAAACTCGAAATTGCTCCTTCGACATTCTTCAAGTTTGAAAAAATATAGAATTATTAAACACAGAAAAAAAACAGATTATATTATCAGATAGAGCGAAAAATATGATGTTGTAATTATCCTGCAGATCCTTCGTAAACATTCCTATTCTTGTAAATAAATTCCTCAAAACTTATTTCCTACTTCCTTCCACAACTGTAATTACCTTATTTAAAAATGTTATCAGTTGTTCCCCACTCTCCCCACTTTCACCAAAATCTCTATATAAACACTAGCTTCCCATTCAAGTTTATTATTATTATTATGACTCTCATTATACTCTCCTGCCTGAAATAACTCAGTAATATTCCTGCCTGTTCTTATAATCATCCCTGCATTCATTTTATCCCGTCAACCTGAAATCACACATATTCCTGCTTGTTCACATACATTCATTATCATCTCCTAGTTCCTATGAATAACCTGCAAACCATCCATTTATTCCACCTCATCCACCTAGATTTTACGATCCTGAACATCCAGCCAGGCAATGCTTTAAAATCCTTATCTACCAGTCTACCCAAGTTATCCCTACACCACTACTTTAACACCCTAATTAGTTATGCGACCTTATTGTGGGTTATGGCCCCGATTTGAGTATAACCAAAGAAAGTTAAGCGTACAGAAACAGACACCCCGAATGCTTCTAGATACTAAACTACACCTTTTCTAATCAATTTTACCAAGTCAAACAGGGATTCTACCCCTATGACCTTGTTGGAGGTCTAAGCCGCGACAAGGATAGGTTGTAGATATTCTAGCGACTGTAGTGAATTGACGGTGGTATCTTGCTCCGAAACATTCTCTATTGTCACGACCAATATTATCCCTTTAATTCTCCCCCTTTAACGGTTTCGGTTTTTGCCCCGAAAAAGGAATTTTCCTATATCCAAATATACATCCCAGTTCCACTTCCGTTACTTATCATATTACCCCTATAACCTACATATTGTCTTCATCCACTTACCACCTGTCACCCTATACAAATTATATCATACCTACTTCTTCAATTACCCTTTATTTAGTCAACCTATATAGACATACTCCAACCTAACTTCTACCATTATTCATCCCTACATAATATCCACCCTCAACCAACCCGAAATTAACCCTACACGTGAATAAAACCTGTTGTTCCTGTTTCACCACCAAATACCATTTCTAACTTAAATTAGAAAGAAAGTAAGTCCCGTACTTACTCAGTATCCAATTCCATCCTCGCACCATTAATACACCAGGATTTTACACTAATTAGTTATTATCCCTCGTAATTTATTAAACAAATCTGTTCACCGTTATACCACATTTTTATCATATGTTTTCAGATTTAAAAGCGTAGCACTAGTTGAAGAGGTTTGAATCTAAACTAGACCAGAGGCGTAGACTTTTTACAAAGTCTAGGAATAATCAATAGGATATTATTTAACATTGTTTCTTTGAATTATGCACTCGCATAATTTCAGTTTTATTTAATTTTGTTAGAATCATATTATAATTTCCAGTTTTCATTGTAAATAAACATATCCTGTTATTGTGGTAAATGTTTGTATAGTTAGACTAGGTTAGGCAACTCAACCCACTTCCAAGCGTCCATAGTAATCTGAACCTCCCCTTGAGAAAGTATTCATGTTCAAATAGAGCATACAAATTGTAAAGCAATAAATTTTGCAACAGGTAAAAGAGAGGTAGCAGTTACCAGGAGAGACCAATACAATGTTAAAACGCAAAGTAAGTTGAATATTTATTCAGTAACAGACGAACGAAAAATAGTAACACAAAACCCTGAGAACTATCCTATAATATTTGTTACAAATCGTATAACTTATAGATAGTACAATTTGATCATATTAGTATTAGTGCCATCTTGGCCCGCTGCATTACTTTTAATATTTGCAATAGCTTTGGATACTACGGTGTCAGTGGTGGTATGAAGTCCGAATGGGGATGCGCAAATTTTTTTTAATAAGAAATTTATTCTAAAGGAATTCTTTCGGTGAAAAATGTGTTAATTTCTTAAGGGAATATGATTTCTTAATACTTTATTACGTGTACTTCCAAAACTTTTGTTTGAATCTCGAAGAAAATAACCGAAAAAGGCTTTCCTTTTGCTAAACAAAATTTTGTTTGTAAAATTACGCAATTATTTATATTTATTACAATTAGGTCATTGTTTACTCAGAATACATTTTGACTTAAGCTTATCACGCATTAAAATTCATAATTTTAGGTGCTCGGTAAGCCATGGTTTAAGGGGTATTGTAATTTTGGACTGTTTGTCATGACGCATGTTTGTCGAAAAGGTAATTAACCTTCCGTTGGTCGCGCGTGTACCTGAGGGATACAGGCATTTTATTTATGCAAGTACTTCAAATAAGAAAAACAATTTAATGTTATGGTTTCTAGTAGTCCTTAAATACCTTATTCTTAGTACCCTTATAAAATTACAAAGGTAAACATGAAAATGTAAACTTTCGCCATTATCACATACAATAAAATACTTATCTTTGGGTTTTTTAATAGTGTATTTTAAATTATACAATCTAAGCGTTTCGATAACACTTACAGTTATCTTCGTCAGTAGTAATATCTATTAAAATTGTTAAAGTTGAAAAATTAAAACATAAATATCAGCCTTCTGTTAATATTACAGTTTCAGAAACGTATAAAGCCAACTATAGGATTAAATTTTAGTAAAAGAAACCCAAAAAAGATAAGTATTTTATTACAAGGTTAAACAATTTTGTACCTGAGTGATACAGTGCGACTATTCTTGTTACAAACGGTTCGGATCAGACGTAATATTTTTTTCATAATAAGTGTTTAGTTAAACTGTCTTTTATTAGTTTTTGTTTATATTTAAGTGCTAAGTGTCTATTTGACAAGTGTTTTATTAGTGATAACATTGAGTAAAAAGATATAGACCTAAATAATCTAGAGGACGAGAATTATGTCAGGTTCCAGAAGAAGATTTAGACAATTCTGAGCATTCTGGGACAGAGGACTATGTGGAGACCAGATCAACAGGTTCCGAGACGGACGACGTATATATATATATATATATATATATATATATATATATATATATATATATATATATATATATATATATATATATATATATATATATATATATATATATATATATATATTATCAGCAGTTTGAGATCTTCTTACTGCCTATACTGCAAACTTCAAGCTTCATTATCATCTTGGACAGAACGTCACAATAGATGTAATGCTGCCTGGGTTTTGGGGAAAGTGTGGTTTCAGGCAATACACACCATCCAAGCCAAAGAGGTATGGCATAAAGGTATTCTGTCTAAGTGATGCTAAATTATTTTACGCTGCTAATATGGAAATTTATTGTGGCCTACAACTAGAGGGGCCTTTCAAACAAAGCGATTCAGCTGCCGATCGATAATTAGTTTGAAATTGGTAAAAAATTTGAAAAATAAAAAGCTTTCTTACGTGGGAACGATTCGTAAAAGTAAAAGATAAATTCCACCTTCTTTTATATCACCCAAGGGACGTAATCAATTTCACAGCATTTTTGGATACTCAAAAAATGAAACTTTAGTTTCGTACGTTCCAAAAAAATGAACAACAGTTGTACTTTTTTCAAGCTTGTATGTTAGCTCAAATGAAGTAGCAGATGATATAAGAAAAAAGTCGGAAATAATTAAATTTTATAATGCTACAAAATTGATATCCTTGACGAGCTTTGTGCTACATATAATGTAGGGGGTGTCAATTCCAGGGTCATTTTCTTTGGCAATAAAAACGAATTCTGTTCACGAAGAGATTACTTACAAACGTTGGGGCTATCACTATCAGATGAACAACTAAAGAAAAGAGCGCAGTTAGCAAATTTGCCAAGGGAACTCAAGATAGTGTTGAAGAAATACAAGCAACCCGAAACACATTCGGAAGCAAACCAAACTTCATCGGAAGCTGGACCTTCAAGTGTTACCAAGAAAAGAAAAAAATGCCAACAATGCTACGCCTCTAACGAAAAAAAATTCCTTTTCTTCGTATTTATGTCAAAAATGTAATAAGTGTTTAACTTAAAATCACATGCCAGGACAATTTGCGACGAATATCTGGGTACAAATGAAATCAGTTATGAATATTCTGATTAAAATTTATTAAACTTGGTATTACTTTTGCTCTATTATAATGCTTTAATTATTAAAATGCAAAAATATAAAACACTTTTTATCCATCAGATTGTTTTGTTTCTTTTAGGCATTATATTATAAATGTATCTGTGTGATACAGCGCGACTAACGATGGCATAAATACTCACGCGCTTAACGGAAGGTTAATGGAGGAATGAAAGATTTATACTTTTAAGTCTATATCGTTTATGTAGGTAATATCTTGTAAATTACTTATGTAAACATCGTAGTTAAATAGAAGCGTTTCCTACTCTCAAATATTTCGTCCCAACCAGATGACATCCTCAGGAAAACATAACCAAATTCCCTCAACTTTTCGAAAAATGCTAAGTTTCCCGATTATCACTAATAATTGAAATACCTTTTGAGTATGTAATCATGTATCTTTATTAATTTTTCATATACATTTAAAATTTTTGATAACAATTACAGTTATCGTCCTCATCAGTAGCTAGTTGAGGTGTCAAATAAATATATGGAAGCGCAAATATAAGCTTGATGTAATAGTTAGAGAACATGTGTAAAAAAGCCAACTACGGAATTTAATTTTACTTTAGTGAAGATCTATAATAGATAAAATATTATTAAACTGCCTTGAAAGTGACATATCAGAACACCTAACAAACGAAGCTATCAATAAAATATGTCTCAATCAAAAAACAAATTTGACAAACACACACACGCGCGTGCACACCAACACGCACACGCGCGGACATACACGCACACACACACACAAACGCACTTGCAGACGCACACGCACTTGCTATTAATTACAAGAATGTCCTGTTTTTTCAATATATCACCAATGATGCTGATTGGTAAAAATAAATATGGGGTATTTACGTTTAACTCGTTTAATAGATGTTACGGATTGTGAAACAAGCAAAATATTTCCAATCAGTCGCATTACTCAACTTACCACGGCTATGCTAAGATCCACTTCATAATGACTTGCTATGATTTTTAGAGAACACTTGACGGGTAAGCATTTCGTACCGTTCTAGAATAGTAAGTAAAAATAAAAATGGTCGCATATGCATTTGTATTTATGAAAACCATGAATACTCAATAATTTCGCCACTTTAATCCAACTGAAGAACTAAAAAGATATGTCGAAGGAAAAAGAGCACGAGGCTATAAAATAACGAGGCTGGTGCTTCTACATAAGAAGTACGCATACCCCAAACGTGAACTACCGACAGCTGTGTAGCATGAAGCCTTCTCTTTAGAATGTGCGCGTCCCTTTTGTAAACAAATTTAGTCTGGCTTTCGTTTGTATAAGAGCTGTTCTTTTGTTTTGGCGTAAAAATGATAATTGGAATAATAGAGCAACGAATCGTCGTGAAATATCACATCAAACTTGGAAAAGGCGCTACTGAAGCTTAGCTTTTCTTAAAAGAAGTGTATAACAATGAATGTTTTCCACTTGCGCGAGTTTTTGTGTGGTTTAAGCGTTTCCAACGTGGTGGAGAATAGTTAGAAGAATACTCCCTCCCGGGACGCCATTCCATGCCAAAAACGGATTAAAATATTGACAAATTCAGTACTCTGATTCGATCTGACCGTCGGTTAACTATTCGCCCGATTGCTGAAACTGTAGGAATTGACAAGGAATGAGTAAGGCAAATTTTACACAACAATTTAAAATGCAAAAAGTGTGTACGAAATTGTTGCCTAAAATTCTCACGATTGAACAAAAGCAAGCTCGCGAAAGTGTTTGTACTGACACTTTGAATACCATTGAAAATGGCCCGTACTTCTTGCTAAGAGCTATAACAAATGACGAATCTTGGATTTTCACTTATGATTCTGAAGCTAAGCGTAAATTCATCCATGCATAAAAAAGCTGGAATGAGCAAATCAAGATTCAAAGCGATGATGATTGTTTTTTTCAATATTCATGGGTCTGTGTACCTTCACTGAGTTCTAGAAGTTCAAACTATTAATCAATATTACTATCTTGAGGTTCTTGCTCAACTTCGTGAAAAAATAAGAAAAAACGATCCAAAATTTGGGTTCTTCATCAACACAACAAGCCTGCTTATTTTGCTTTGTCTATCAAGACGTCTCTAGCAAAGTACAACACCTCAGTGTTAGACCATCCGCCTTATCCTCAGACCTCGCACCATACGTATTTTATTGCATTAAATGGAACAAAATTTCAGTCCGTTGAAGCTGTGAAAGAAAAGGCGGCACGCGTCCAGAAGCAGCTCACAGAAGAAACACTGTTTCGAGTAATGGAAAATTCTCATGGGGCGTTGTAAGGATAGAGGACGGGTGTATATTGAGGTGATAACAAAAAATAAATTCAAAATAAAACGTTGTGCAACAGTCTCGTTATTTTCAATCCTCACTTCGTATAAGAATCACGAAGGTAACGCTTTAACTGGTCTCAGATATTATTGCAGACTTCACTGTCTTGGACCAGTAAACAACACTTACAGTTATTAATACTTAACGTATTATAACTTTGAGACTACACAAATTAGTTACTTTCATTAAAATCAAAATATCTTGAAAAAACAAGGCTTCCTATATGTTATATTCTGGCTGTAATATAATAATGTATTGTGCAACAAGTACTTTTCTTACTCGTGAGAAAAATTGAACTTTCCCCACATATTACACACTTACTTTTCTTACAACTGCACAAATTTAAAGAATGCAACTTAATTAAAAATTATTATTAATTTTATTAAATACATAAATAAGATTAATAATAATTTTTAATTACATATTTAGCTTTGAACTTATTAACTTAATATTTTTATGGTTAGCAAAACAAAAAAAAACATTAAAGTATCCTACCTCTTAACAGTTAAATGTTTATTTAAAACTATAGGTAATAGTAAAATTCGTACAATTTTGTATGCTCAAATCCGGAACGTCATTTCTTATTAGTAAATGTTCTGTTACATTAATTGTAGAAGTTGAGGGTTGATTATTCATATACGGTGCATTTTCACTCCATTTCAGTAAAGAGTTTTTCAGTAGTGTTGACGATTTTATTAGCACCGCTAATTTTATTTTTAATAGATTCCCCGACGTATCCTTCTGCCAGGGTACTGAATTGCCATCCTCCATGGCGCTTTGAAGTTAATATGTCCCCTCCTGCATTTACCTATCTAGCAGAATTTGAAATAGAATTTTTAATAATTATCTCATTCTTTTTATCTACTAAAAAAAACCACTGGTTACAAAAATCTATGTTAATTCGAGGAAAAAGGCGAAAAAAATCCTAAAAATAGTTCCTTCTAATTAAATTTACCTTTATTAGTAGATATTCCTTGTCTAGAGCTTTGTTTAAAAATCTCTGCAATTGGTCGGCTGTCAATATGTTTGAATTTTTGAAGACGTAATTGTCGGACTTTCTTTTCAAAAATGAACGTAATTTTTGATATTTGGACAGGGTAATCAGCCCAGTAATGGATACTGAGTCAGTAATGGACACTTTGAATATTAATTAACAAAAATTTTGAAAATTAGCGCCAATATTGTTATGTCATCTGTCATAGATTGTAGGGTATTTCATTTTCTATCGTTGGCAATATTCTGAAGTATGCCACTTTCATTGTGCAGTCAGTTGTAAAATATTTTCAATATGGATGACCAATAAACAGCTGATTTATGTGCCGCTTGAGTTGGTGAGTTGTTTGCAATTTTTTGTAAAAGACACCGTACAAAAGTAGTTTTGACGTATATATTAATACTAACGTACTTGAGGGTAAGGGTATAAATAACATATTCTTAAAATATTAGTCGATATTATGCAAATTTTTGTTTTAGGGTGAATATCCATTACTCATACAATAATATTCCGTTTGCATTAATAATGGTCTCAGGGGTGTCCATTATTAAAACGTTTAATTTTTTATAGTTAATTCTGAAAATGTCAAATACGCCGAAAAGGAGTCAGCGCCAATTTTTTAGTTATGCAGAGGAAGACATGCAGAATGCTCTTAGGGCTGTAGGGGAAGGATTGAATAAAAAACAAGCTGCTCGACAGTTTAACGTTCCTCGCAGTACTTTAATAAGAAAATTATCTATCAATGTTCCATTGCATCGGAAAATGGGTCTACCTAAAGAACTATCTGATGCTGAAGAGCAAACACTACTGGAATGGATACTGAATATGGCCAAAAAAGGTTTTCCAGTGCACAAGAATAACTTGTTGACATCGGTTCAAAGGTTTTTAAAAGACAATAAGAAAGAAACACGTTTTCTAAGTGGCAATTCTACCCCTGGAAGGTCTTTGTTCACAGGTTTCCTTAAACGACATCCATGCATCAAGGAAAAACATGCAGAATCTTTAAGTAAGACTCGATCTGTGTCACTGGACCATATTTACTTGTCGTTTGATGAAATAAGATCTTACTTTGAAGAAAACAATTTGATGGACGTCTTGCAAGACAGTAGCCGCATATTTAATGCTGATGAAGCAGGGTTTAATCTCTGTCCAAAAAGTGGTAAAGTGTTAGGGCCCACAGAAATTTCCGAAGATTTCTATCAACGCGTCCAAAGTGAAAAAGAGCAACTTACAGTTTTAGCGGCTTTCTCAGCTGATGGGAAAAGAGTTCCTCCTATGATGATTTTCCCATACAAGAAAATGCCCAAAGTAATAGTTGATTCAGTGCCAGAAGATTGGGCACTAGGTAGGTCTGACTCCGGTTGAATAAATTCCGAGGTTTTCTGTGAGTATATGGAAAACCACTTCTTTTCATACTTAAACCAAAACAATATTCAGAAACCAGTCGCATTTTTTGTAGATGGGCATCGTTCACATCTTACACAAGTGCGCCATTTTTGCGATGATAACGGAATTATTTTAATTGCATTGCCCCCAAACACTACCCACATAATGCAACCAGCGGATGTTGCAATATTCAAACCGTTAAAATCAGGATGGGTATCAGCAGTCAGAAAATGGAAATCTGACAATTTTCCAAAGGATGTGACACGTTATACATTTGGTTCTATACTTAAAACAGTTTTTGAAGAATATGCTACTGAAAAAACAATAAAGAATGGTTTTAGAAAGAGTGGTATTTTTCCGTTTGATAAAAATAATGTAGACAAATCAAAATGTATCCCAAACCGAACTCCAATCAATTTTACAACTGCAGCAAGTCGTAATAATAACTTTTCACTTAAAAATCAGGTTCTAATGGCCGTCGAGGAAAAGATCAGTGAAGAAGATCTTCATAATTTTCGTGAAGTATTTAATGCAGGAATCAATTGGAATGGAAACATAGCATCACTAAATCTTTATAACGTTTGGTTTAATTTGAAACATGATGTCGTTGAACTGGAATCTACAAAAATGGATAATAGTGAAACTCATGGTAACAGAGATTTAACAAAATCTGTTGAAAATAGCATAGATCAAAGGGATAGCATATCCTATGGTCCGACGGGTGTCAATGCTACATCAGGTTTACTTGATAAGCGAGGCATTACTCCCCAAGTGAGCCCACAAATTTATAATGATGTTAATAAAGAAAATATAAGTGATAATGAACAAAGAAATAATGACTCCATCCCTGGTCCAAGTACTACTAATATTGAACGAAGAAATAACTCGTTCCCTGGTCCAAGCAGAACTGATATTGAACAAAAAAATAATAGTTCACCTATTGGTAAAGGAATTAAAAAATGTGAAGAAAAATCGAAGTTCGGGTGGAAGGTGCCCACACCTTTTAAACGCTCTTTGATGTTCCCTAAAACCCCAGAGAAAGAAGTTGCACCAAAAAGGAAAAGAACATCGTTTCCCATGGTAGTGTCTGATAAATCTTATTTTTATGATATTCAGAAAAAGGACAGTAAGCAAAGAAAATCCATACCTAAAAAGATAGAAGAACTAGCATATGACACCTCATCTGATTCTGAAGAGATTACCTATAATGATGATGATGACATGGATATAAGTGATGAAAGTCCACTTCAATTGGAATGTGAATCATACGTAATTGCCAGATACGGTGACAATTATTATCCAGATAAGCACTGCTGTTAAGGTAATGTAATCACACTTTAATTTTTTATCACTTTTACAGGCGTTGTTATGAAATGTGATCCAGAAGGAGCAGACATCAAAGTAATGGTTAAAGCCGGTGTAGGCGCTTGGAAGTGGCCTCCTAAAGACGACATTTTATATTATTTAAAAAATGATATATTTTCTACAATTGATAAACCACAATTAAAAAATAATACAGGCCATTATTATGTACCTAAAATGGAAAAATATGAATAAATATATTAAAATTTCAGCAATGTCCATTATTGATGCAGATGCTGACCATTACTGGCACATCTATGTCCATTACTAGCTAAACTGACACATTTTTAATAAATGTATTATAAAAATTATAAATATAAATAAATCCTAAGCTACTTTGTACTACTTAAAATGTACATAAATTATGCATATACTGAGAATTTAAAAAAAGAAATTACGTTGATATTTGAATTTTTACACTCTGTCAAAGTGCAAAAATCCTAAAGGGTGTCCATTACTGGGTCAGTTACCGTATATTAATGTTATTTTTTGTACTGGTAGTAGTTCGCAACATTGAATATTGTGACCAAAGTGTAGACGTTTTTAAAGTTTTCGACAGCTCTTTAAAGTATACCAAAAGTTAACTTTCGGAAAAAGATTTTATTTTTGTATTTCTTGCCCAATCCATAAATTTTTCGTATGCCAATTCATACTTTTTTTTTCGAAATTTCCGGCAACAAATCTAACGTTACTTTTGCAGCTTTTTCCAATATCTCTGGCGGAGTATTATCAAAATCGTTACTACTGTCAGTATCTATGTTATTTATTATAAATAGGTCTAATTAAAATAATATTTAATGGAAATTGCGATTTTTATCAAAGTACGAATGAAAACTATCTAAAGAATTAAAAAAACTTCTGTTATCTGACAGTTGTGAAAACTATTTTAAGCTGAACACCTGCCAACTAAGTTTTTGTCGATTTTTGTTGATTAGCCATTTAAATGTATGTGGTGTAGGAAAAGTGCCGTGAGAAAAAAATATTTATCACAGTATAAGCAATACATGTAACCTATGAGAAATACGCTATTTTTCATAGCAGTTATATCAGATATCTTTTGCAATTGTGATGCAAATCATTGTGGTAAGAGTACGAAAATTACACTTTTCTACGTTACAGATTTCCAATATTCACGGTATAGAATAATCTGAGAAGTGTTTTGCTAATGCTGCTTTTATGATCAGAAATTTTAATTAGTTTAAATAAGAGGGGCTCTTATATACCGGGTTACGAACATAAATGTTCATTGCGATAAGCTTGAATATAATGATGAAGGTAACTATCTAAAGTTGTTTCAAGCAGTTTTCGTAAATTAACTATATTATGTATCTCAATGGTTTAATATTATTTAAGTAATATATTTTGTTGTTGCAGGTACGTCTCGACAAAGTAGTTTTTCAACTCAAAGAGAAAATATCTCAAGCAGATGTAGAGTGTAAGTTATTATTTTATTAATATAATTATTTACTTTTCAAATACAATATTTCATTTTATTTATCATATTATACACAATGATCACATAGTAATACTATTTCATGTCAGTATTATATGGTAGGTTAAAGTTAACGTCAAAAATAGCTACTGAACTGAATAAGCCAAATAAGGATATATATATATATATATATATATATATATATATATATATATATATATATATATATATATATATATATATATATATATATATATATATATATATATATATATATATATATATACAGCGTTTCCACGAAAGTTCTTTACAAATGGAATTTTTTGTTATTAATTATTGGACAAAAAAATCTTTTTTGTCAAAAGGTTCTGCTTAGTTCAAAACTACTAAAACACCAAAGAAAACTTTTTTCGATCTAAACATATACGGGGGAAATCAAAAAGTTTTATTTTACTAAGAATACATATTATCCATAATAACCAAAATGATACTAAAACTAGGTAACTAATCTATTTATATTAAAAAAAAATTAGTTGTAAGTAAATCAATTATTCAGTAGTCAACATGTCCTCCATCTCTTTCCATACAAAGAACAGCTCTTCTTCCAAAATGCTTCACTGAATTTCTGATCATTGCGCCAGGAATTTGGTTCATTTTTTCAGCGATAATCCTTTCCAAATGGTCCATATCTTGAAAAGGTCTTTCAGAGTATACCCTTTCTTTGAGATAGCCCCACAAGAAATAGTCGAGGGGTGTCAAATCGGGTGATCTGGCTGGCCAAGGGTTTGCAGAATATCTTCCAATCCAGCGTCCTTGAAATGATGTGTCCAGGTATTCGTTTATAATTCTGGAGCTATGGCATGGGGCCCCGTCATGCTGATACCATAAAGTGGATCGAATATGCAAAGGAATTGCATGCAGAACATCAAAAATTTGGTTATTTAGGAATTGGTAATATGTCTCCGAAGTGAGGTTATATCGAAAAAAATAAGGTCCAATTATTTGATTATTAAAAATGCCAGCCCATACATTGGTCTTGAATGAATACTGATCACGGCATTCAACCACAAAGTTGGGATTTTCAGAACTCCACCAACGAGTATTTTGGGAACACATAACTCCGTTAGATGTGAACGTTGCTTCATCAGTGAAAAGTATTTTTCTTACAAAAAACGGATCGTCTTCTAACATTCCTTGAAACCAGGCACAAAAATTTAATCGAGATATAAAATCCCTATCTTTGAGAGTATTAACAAATTTTGGTTTGTAAGCATGAAATTTGTTAGATCTTAAAATTTTCGAAATTGTTGATTTGCCTACATTATTGGGTAACATTTACGAAATCTGTTTTAAGGAAGTTCTTGGTTTTTCCACAACGGCTTGCATGATTTGTAACTGATTTTCTTCGTGATTAACTCTTCGCGCATGGTTTCTCCAGAAGTTATTATTAACTGACCCAGTCATTGTAAATTTAACAATGACGTTTCTCACAGATACATGTGAAATAGGATTTTCCGGGTGCCTGTTATTGAATATCACTGCAGCTTCTCTGTACGTTTTGTAATTATCACCAACAATTAACACTAATTCTATTTTTTCTTCTAAACTTAATTTTGTAGGCATTTTGTTTTCAATAACCGATTTGTGAGATATCAATTTACTTGACATTTACTAACGGACATTCTTTTATTTCCCCAGCCTACTGCAGGACGCATGAAAATCATACTGATCCCAAAGAGAGTTGAATACCACGTTTAAATCTAATTTTCAATATTGAATTCTGATTTATTGTTCTGAATAATTCATTTACTTAAAAATAATTATTTTTGGTAATAAAAATTGATTGGTTAAAAATTTGTGTACTATTTTGATTATTATGGATAATGTTTATTCTTAGTAAAATAAAAATTTTTGATTTCCCCCGTATAGGTTTAGGTCAAAAACAGTTTTCTTTACTGTTTTAGTAGTTTTGAACTAAGCAGAACTTTTTGACAAAAAGACTATATAAAGAATATATATATATATATATATATATATATATATATATATATATATATATATTAGCGATAATAGTACACTTAGTAAGTGTTACCATGTAAGTTAACACAATATCCTGTTGTTATTAGTATGAAGTTATTTGTCGAATAATCAACATTTTTTTTCTTTTTTTGTTTTTGAGTTTGAGATTTAATTTATTTCTTTAAGTTAATGACATTAAGCATTTCTTATTGTTATAAGGAAGGGACACAAAAGTAATTTTGTTATTTTCTTTAGACTTCTCATCCGTAGAAAAATGATCATGGAAAAATGAATTTGAATTAATAATTTTGAATAATTATTTTGAATAAATGCTTTAATAATATTACTGATATGTTTAGAACGAAAATTTGGATCCGCGAATTTCAAACATCTTCCAGTAGTGTTAATGATGACATTATTTTTTTGCCTAAATGATGGTTAGAATAAATATTTAAATACCTCCAGCTATGTGTAGGTTTTTGAAACCAATCGATTGAGATTTGGTTATTTTTTCGAATGACCAATGTGTCTTTAAATGGAATTTGGTTATCTTTTTGGATGTCTACAGTAAATTGTAATTTAGAATTAAAATTATTGTATATATCTAAAACTTCCCGAAGGTGTTTTCTATATATCTAAAATAAAGTAAAGGTGTGAAACTTAATTTTATAATATATATATATATATATATATATATATATATATATATATATATATATATATATATATCTTCCAAATATTACGTTACTAGGTTAGCAACTGTAGCAAAAGTAGGTGATCGCATCGCTCAACCATGTTTGTTGATAAAGTGTCTCTGTATATTTAAAGTATGTAGTCTGTAAGCATAATTCTACTCGCATACATTGGTTCATGTCTAATTGTGTGAGTTGTTTAATTAAATTCCATTTTTGTTTTATGATAATTACTATTATCCAAATTTATTTGCTTAATATTTCTTTTCAATTCAAATGTAGATGCATTGCGCCAGAAAGCAGGAATCAGATTAGATGTATATTTGATAATTTAGTTCTAAATTACAATTTACTGTACAAATTCAAAAAGATAAGCAAATTCCATTTTCAGACTCTTTGGCGATTCGTAAAAATAACGCAAATTTTAATCGATCTGTTTCAAAAACCTACACATAGCTGTAGGTACTTAAATTAATATCATCATTAATACATTGGAAGATATTTTAAAAATCACGTATACAAGTTTTCGTTCTAAAGATAACAAAAAATGATTAGAAAATCATTTTTAAAATATTTGAACAAATTCATTTTTTATATAATAATTTTTCAACGGATAAGAAGCCTAAGGAAAATCACAAAATCACTTTTCTACCCCTTCCTTGTAACAATAAAAAATGCTTAATATATGAATCAATTTACTAAATTGATTATGCTTCTTGTGATAAAGTATACATAGGATAATCTTTACAACCTTTAAAGAAAAGGTTAATACAACATAAATCTGATGTTCGGATAAAACCTTAAACTACTGCTTTGGCTTAACATTCGAACGATTTAGGACACATCTTTCAACATGATAACACAGAAATTTTAAAAATAGAATCAAATTTAAAGAAACGTTTATTGTAGAAATGCTGCTCATAAAAATCAATAAGAAAAATTCCTGTAACAGTAAAAAAGATGTAGAAAACTTACCCCTAAGTTATGATAATATTTATTAATTGTTATTTTTTGACACACGTACCACCATACTTGAAAAAAAAACAAAAAAAAATTGATATATATATATATATATATATATATATATCACATATCCATCTAATCTAACTAACCTTATACACTCCAGTACATTTGCGGGTATATTCACCATTAAAATGTCTCTTAACTGTCTGACCAATAAAAATTGGAATAGTCAGTAAAATCTTACACCTGTGCTTATATGTTTAACACTATTATAATACATAAATAACCCTAAAAGCTCATAGGATTTTTTTTTCAAATATAGGCATTTGTAGAATTTTTAGTAGTTTATAACGGTTATTTACAAGTAACAAATAAAACCTTCCACAACAATAAAATTCCGTTAAATTTATATTTTTATCACATACGTCACCATCAGACAAAAAATAAACTACACGATAGAATATCAAATAAAATTAAACCCTCAATCATTTTTCATATTAAAATTAACTATTATAAGTATGAAAATGGAAACTTTCACCATCATCATAGATATTTAAAATATTTTGGGTATTTTAATGTTGTGTGTTTCTATTTATGTAAATCTAAACGTTTCGATACCACTTGAAGTTATCGTGTACAGTAGTAATAAAATCTTTTGGAAACGTTTAAGGTGTTAAAACAAATTGGTGAAATATAAACATTTCCTGGTATTAATATCACAGTTATGATAAACGTGTAAAGCCCACTATGGAATAGGAATTTAGCAAAGAATAACTAAATTGTTCATAAATTAAATAGTATTAAACTGCCTTGAAGATGGCAAATCAGAACATCCTCTAACGGTCGAAGCCTAACAGTGAAAAATGTCATAATCGAAACGTTTCTATTTGTACCAACATAAATACAAAAATACACCATTAAAAACACAAAAAAGCTAAGTATTTTTTTATTTGCGCTAACTAGGCACGTAGACACACACATTTCAGATAGAATAAATCGACGTTTCGGCAAAATCATATTTTCCATCCTCATGTCGCTAGTACTTTAGCTCTGCTTCTAGTCGCTCGAACATGTGAGCAACGAGAAGTAGATCTAACAGATAATTTCATGTTTACACGATCAATCCATTTTTTAGTGGCGCCTATTGTTAATCAAATTTTCTATTAATTGGCGTCCATTTACAATTGCGCTTATCGCCTCGTGCACTTGATCCCATTAAACCATTGACAATAGCAATGACAGTCTAAATCATCTAAGTGAGACAGAGCTTTATGGCCAAGTGATTTTACCGACAGCAGAGGGTACGTCACATAAAGCGTTGTTTAAGTCCGTCTAGTACCATCTATTATAAACATTGTAATGCTAGTCGGAGTGATCTCTTCAGGGGACAAGTACCCTATTTGGGAATTACGCGCTCCTTCCACAACATTGATGTACTTCTCACTTATACACATTTGTTATTTTTTGTGAATGGTAAAATACGAGTTTTGATTAAATACAATGTGGTAGCGCATTGAATATTTTAGAATGGTACATGTATTCCGAATTGAGCAAGAAACATATAATATATAATAACTTAATGAAAACAAAAATGATAAAAATAAGTTTGTACTAAATCGAGTTGTGCATATTAAAAGGAAAAAGTAAAAGTAATGTGTATTTTTATAAGCACGTAAGATCCTCAAGTGTTCAGTTTTTAATTATAGGGTGTTAAAGTTTAAAAAAATTCCTTTTCTTTAATAACTCGTGTGCAACTTCAATTTCATTCCTCTAATTTGGTAAACAGATTTCTTTTAAAAATGGTACAATTTTGGCAAAACATTTTTTTCATTGGCGTAATACAGGGAAACAGCATTGTTCGTTCCTCCGTCCACTATTTTTTACACCAGTGGAAGAGTTCCATTTATTTCTTATTTTTTCAATTTGTTGTTTATTTCCGCTTTGAAAACCGACTTTTAAATGTAAACTATTTTTTTTGGCAATGACTTTAGTATTTAAGGTATGTAGTTTAATTAATATTAGTTTACGTTCCATTTAAAGTCAGATTATCTCAAAAACAGTTATATTTAACATTATCAAAGGTAAAGGAATTGAAAAAATTGAGAATAATTTCCATATTGATATGGCCCAAAAATAGGGTAAAAGAGAACGACATTCCTCTACATCACGCCAATGGGAACAAAATGTCAAAAATAGATTTGGCGCCCGAATTTGAGAGTTTAGCAAAACAGTTTTGAGTTAAAACTTTAATACAGTACAGTATTTCAGGAACTGTGTACTCGAGCACTTTACGTTTCTTACATCACCTTACATTCTTATATAATTCTTTTACGAAAGCTTTCATCTGTAAAGCGTTGACGGTCGAACCTAGCAACGCCCCGTATAATCAAAGAATACGTGTGCAGCCAAGAGTTTGGTTGTATATGTATACTACGTACATAGCGCATTGCATTACCAATAAAGCATCTTCCAATAAGGGCGGGTCGATGTTGAAATGAAACAAAACAAGCTGTATGAGAGATATTAACGAAATAATTTATTCATTTGAAAGGACCATGTATGCCATTATGTAAAGAACATAACATCGACTAAATGTCCGCCGGGGCTTTTCACGATCATACTTACCCCAGTGGTCCAATTTTCGAAGACTCTGACGTATAGATTCGAGATTTGAGCGATAACCCTGTCTATGTTGACTTTAAGGGCATCGGTCGATTGCGGCTTATTGGCATAGACCTGCAATTTCAGGAAACCCCACAAGAAACAGTGTAGCGAGGTCAAATCGTCCGATTTTGGTCGCTATTTCACGTAACTTCTGTGAGAGAATATCCATACCCTCAAATCTATGGTGGCGCGCTGTGCGTCTACATCCATATTGTTCAATTTGGGCCGAAATAAATCGGTTATCATCCTTCTTTAGCGCTCGCCGTTGATGGTGATGGCCTCGCCAACGTCGTTTTCAAAAAAGTACGAACCAATGACGCAGCCGCCCCAAAATCAGCACCAAACAGTACCTTTTTTTGCATGACTTGCCACCTGGTGAACCTTGTGTGGGTCGGTGTTGTCCCATATATGGCAAGTGTATTTGTTATCATAGCCATTCATCCAAAAATACGCCTCGGAGCTAAAGATGATTTTTCGTCCCAAATTGGGGTCCTCTTCCAAACGCCCCGAAGCCCAGTCAGCGAACAAATGGCGTCATTTATGGACATCAACTTTGAAGTACTGGATCGGTTGGAAGTTGTGCGGGTGTAGGCCCAACTCTTGATGCAAAATTCGCAAAGTTGATCTCTGCGAAAGCCGAGTTCCTGTGCACGGCGGGAAACTGACTGTCTAAGGTTCTCCTACACCTTCTCACAGACCGCTACGATGTTCTCGGCTGATATGGCGTTCCTTTAATGTACGGGTGTTGTCTGATTTTGAACCGATCGTCTCGAATTTGGCCACCAAACGTTGAAGAGTTGACTTTGAAGGTCCACTGCGTCTGTCGTAAAATGGGGCAACGTTTGAACTATCTCATAGTTCCCTAGCTTCCACAAGTTTCATATATGCTCTTTGACATGTCCTTTTATTTTTAAAACTCCTTATCGTTCTCTCTTTTGTCAAACATTCTATTACATTCAGCCAAGTTTTACGCGACCCACCAGGCCCGGCCTTACCTATAACCTCACACACATATATTTGATTCGTTAATCTTGTGTTGTTCATTCTCTCAATGTGACCAAACCAAAGTAATGTGCTACTTTTGTATCTATCCATCATCGTCTTTTCCTCGCCACACTCCGTCATTATATACACATTCTGTATCTTATCCCTTCTCGTTTTACCAGACGCGCTTCTCAGAGATCTAATGCCTATGGCAATTATTTTGGATTAGTTTCTTTGACATACCCATGTCTCACTTCCATACAGTACATCCAATCAGTTTCCTTACAGCATTCACACGTCGTCCACTCTCGCCATCTTTTCTACGATCTGCGGTAAATATTCTACCTAGATATACCAACTCGTTCACTTGCTCCAGAATTTCATTTTGCAGAGTAAATGCTCTACTCTCCTTTTCAACTTCCCGATTGAACACCACAATCTTAGGTTTGTTCGCGTTTTTTTTAGGTCCATGCTCTCACAGACTGTATCAAACTTCATTTTCACACTTATACACTTTTCGATTACCTACTGGAAAGTAATCATTTGATCTACACATCCTCTCCCTAGCATGAAGCTACCGTGCACATCCCAAATCTTAGTTTTTGTAGTTTCTCGTACTCTATCAATCAGTATTCTTTCAAATATTTTACCAGGTAGACTGATCAAACTGATTCCTCTGTAGTTCTTGCAATCACTCTTGTTCCCCTTACCCTTATATAGTGGTACAATGATGGCGCTCTTCCAACCTCTCGGCACTTTTCCACACAATCTTCGTATAGGCTTTGAACGTCCATATTTTAGCATTTCAACAGTGATTTGATCTACCGTTTTCTGTACCTCATTTACCCCAATATCCTTCTCAGTTTCATTAGCCATTCCTTCCACATTCTGCTCATTTAACCCTTCAGTCTTACTTTATTCACTTCCGTAGAACTTTCCAAAATATTCCTGTCAGCATTTCCTTACTTCACAATCGTCTTACTCTATTTCGTTGCTCCTATACATCACTTCCACAGGGTTCTGTTTTGGGCCATGTTTTGCATTTTTAGCCCATTGCCAGAAGAGTTTTTTTGTTTCTCACAAAACTATCTTCATTTTCTTTCCTTCCACGGCCATCACTTCCTCTGTACTTATTCTGACTGCCTCCTTCGCTTCTTTGTTTCTTAACTTGTACACCTCATACAATCACTTTTTCTGAGTCACATGCTTTGCAGCAACCATTGCCATGTACGCATCTTCTTTGTTTTACCGATTCAATCAACCAATCACATGTTTTGTGTCTACCTACAGTCGCTCTTCCACATACCCGCACGCCTCAATTGACAACACAGTGTTTCAAGGTTATTCATGCACTTTCAACGTCATTGTTTTTACATGTTCTAAAACAAATGTAATGAAGTACGTGTCACAAAGCTATGCGCATGCAGAACGTATATAGTACATAAACTCAAAGAAAGTAATCTAAACTTTAAATTTTTTGAGTCCAAATTTTAAATCTTTCTTTAAAAAGATTCTTGATTATAATTTGGTCATAGAATTGTTTCATAAATAAACGTATGTTCACATTCTTTTAAAATATTGAACGTTAAGGAAAAAAATTGAATGGGCAGAACTGGTAATAAAAAGTATTCTATTCTGAAAAGATTATACTGTTAAAAATAAGTAAAGGATACAATTCTTATATTTAAATGCACATTACAAAAAAACTACTTTTCTTGTACAAGCATTTTTTTCTTTTTTTAGACATAGTGGTACTTTACATTTCAGACAACTAATTTTTAAGTACGCCTCGACACAACTGCGACACCTTCCATATATGTATTGACCAGTGGTCTGAGCTATCGTAACTGATATCTTCTGTATGGCTAAATGTAACTTGCCTCTTAGGTAGGATCCTCGGTATATATTCCTTACAAAAGAGCCCTCCCGCGCTTTATTCAAAACGATGAATGTATTAACGCATGGGAAACTTCTGATCGAAAAACCCCGAGCCTCTTAAATGCAATTATATGTCCGGAACTGTGATGGTGTGGAAAAAAATACGAAAATAATACCGTCTAACTCCTGTCCTAATTCTGTACAAAGAAACAAGCACTCTGTTCAAGTCGACTCCATCCACACTGATAACGTATTCCTTGACAATGACAGGGCGCATAACGTCACTGTATTTTTTACACTGGTCGACCACCTTTCCATATTCTATAGGTTCCGTTGATTTATAACAATTTTGTTGTCGTACCATTTCGTAACTGTAATGCTATTTGTTTCAGTTGCCTGGCATTCTGCTAATTTTAGCAATACCAGTACATAACTGTCCCACTTTATGTGCTTATGTTTATTATGAATGTACTATGTTAAAGATAATAATAAAATAATGATCCCATTGAACATTATTTTGTCTATGGAATTATGCTCTTCCGGTTCAGTTTTTGAGAAATTATTTCTCAAGGCATCAATGAGTAGCCTAATTTTAAGTAAGTTATCATAATCTATGTCACCCCTTTGATTCATTCTATTTTTATCGTTGAAATGAATACCATTTCTCAACTTGGCAAAACGGTTACGCCACGTTTAATCTGTAATTGGCGGAAATCTTGTTTCCCTAGCCCAGTAGATCCGACAACTTGGCTTTCGGATAATACCACTAAGTATTTGAATTCTAATAATTGCAGAAATTTGGATACTTTGTATTTATACATTACGCGTAGTTTCAACTTCTGTCAGATTAGCTTTGTTCCAGAAAAAAAAAAGGTTTTCGATATTGTTTTGCTTTTGAGACCAAGCTAATGGTATATTATCATCTTTTTCATGTCTTGTCCTGATTTCTTCTTCTGTGGTAACATTAGGAAATGGACTCAGCAAAAACTGCGTAGTTGAACTAGTTTCCTTTGTTTGTAAATGTCCTCACTATCGTTTTCTATTTCGAGGTCAGACAGGTCCCTTGTATTATCGTCAAAATACGCCTTTTTTCCTTTTCACTCAAACCAACAGTCGTACTCATCTGAAAATACGAAAGAGAAATTTTAACCTTGATCAAAGGGTTTTGGAGCGACTATTTTTGCCAAATACTCCATTTATTGTGATGTTTATTTTTTCTTGTAGAATAACTACAAATCGCAAATTAAACCATAAACATCACGTATATTTGTTACATAGAAAATACACCGCTACGTCCAGTGACGCCAAATGTAGTCGCAGACTGGTCAAACTAGTCAAATGAAAAAAATGAATTTAATATTAAACATTTTTTTATTCTCGCTTTAAATTTTAATAGCGTTAAAGATTTTATGTGACCAGGATGATAATTGTATGAAGATCGTGATTGGTGAATAATGTAATTCTGGGTTTTTGTTAACCTACAGTACGTTAATCTTATATTATCTTTTTTTATGGTGTTATGGCTGTGTAGTTCACGTTGTTTTTTAGCATAGCACAGAGCTTCTGGAATGAAGAGACAAGCCAACGTTAATATTTTTAAATCACTAAATGACTTCCGGCAGTCATCTCTGAACTTTAAATTGGCAATAATTCGAACAGCTTTGCGTTGAAGTCGAAATATGGCTTTCCAAGATGAACTATGACTCCATGCTAAAATTTGATAGGAAAATATACTATGGATTAAGGAAAAACAAGCAGTTCGCATAACCTCAGGTGACGTATTATTTTGTAATAAAGACAGATTTGTTGATTTTGTTAGTAATACTGTCACAGTATGAATCGAATTTTAATTTAGCGTCAATAGAACATCCAAGAAGGGACACTTTTGAGTTAATATTAGAAGTTAAATTACACCTTTTTAGAGATATGGGTAAAACATTTTTCTTGGCTTCATTTAATTTTAATTTGGTATTAACACACCAATCAGTAACATAGTTGATACCCGTTTGTGCGTTTTACAGGGCAACATTAATATCCTTGTTGACTGCAATTATAGTTACATCATCAGCCTAAAGAGTACCACGGATGTGTGGTGATTTGAATAAGAGCAAGTCGTTATATAAATTAGAAAAAGAATAGGGCCTAAAATTGAGCCTTAAGAAACCCCATGCTGTTAGAAATGGTATACATCAGAATGACGTTATCAATGTAATACTACGGTTACCGAAATTATATACTATCTTTATTTTTCGTGCCAATATTTCGTGATTCACACAGTCAAAGGCCTTGGACAGGTCAACAAAAACAGCTAGCAGCTGCTCTCCCTTCTCAAAGAATTCCAAGGCATTACAAACTAACGTGATAATTGCGTCAGAACCACACTTTCCTCTTCAAAAGCCATATTGTTTGTTATAAAAAAAGACCATTTTTTCAAAAAAAAAACCGGTCACTTGTTTGTTTAGAATTTTTTCAACATTGTTGCTAAACACTGGTAGCTTTGAAATAGGCCTGTAACTACCGAATTCATTTATATCATTACCTTTCTTGAATAATCGTGAAGCTAAAGCAAATTTGAGAGCCTCACGAAAGACGCCAGTGGTAATGATT
The DNA here is from genome assembly GCA_036346205.1 of Vesta saturnalis. NCBI lineage: Eukaryota > Metazoa > Arthropoda > Insecta > Coleoptera > Lampyridae > Vesta > Vesta saturnalis. The sequence continues at coordinate 4,149,281 of JARFJB010001119.1, read as the reverse complement.
AGGTTGGTTAGCATTATCAATGGTTTAACAAATAAACTAATATTGCATTTTATGAAAGTAACACTAAAACCGTAAATATCTTTGGAGTTACTGCTTTTTAAGGTTTTTAAGGCATCACAGACTTCTACTTTAGAGACCGTTTGGAACTAAACAGAAGCTCAGCAGATTAGCCAAAATTTCAGTAATGTTAGCAACATAGACATTGAACTGGTTTTCTGATAAATTACAATGAGGTTCGAAAACCAAATATCTGTGATAATTTATTATCGACCACATGCCATGAATAGGATTATTTGCATTTTTGATAAACCTATCATTAGCTTCAGTTTTCGCTAATTTTATCTTATTGGCATAAGAAACACAGAGAGATTTTATGATTATACATAGATTATATATAGGTTGTGCTCGAGGTACTTGGCATATAATTCACAAATTAACTGAAGCTGTTCTCTTAACTTGCGTAGTTTATTTGAAAAGCAGTTAGTGTTCCACACACTCTTTTTTTGTTTCAAATTTTGTAACAAACTCTTGACGTTTGTTAATAAAATTTACGTTTATTTAGGCAACTTGAGGTACATTGCGGGCAGTGTGTGTTGCATATCATAGTTGCATAAAAACATGCATTTAAGTATTATAAGTTTTTTCTTCGTTCATAACAAAAACTTATAATAATTAGTACTAGTCAAGTTGCTTTGGTATGTGCAAATCCTTGCGATATTGCAGGCTCACATTCTATTAATATAAGTAATTTGATTGTAATCTCATTATATTTAGAATTTACATCACTTCTACTTACATAAACATAAAATTTACATCGATTGGGGCTTGAATCTCGATGGCGCAGTTGGTTAGCGCGGTACTCTAGCAAAGTACAGGTCGTAGGTTCAAATCCTGCTCGAGGTAAACTTTTTATTTATGTGTTTAATAAAATTAATAAATTTTAATTCCATATTTACCTTTGAACTTTTTCGTTCGTAACAAAAACTTATAATAATTTAATATTAGTCACGTTGCTTTGGTATGTGCGAATCCTTGCGGTATTGCAGGCTCACATTCCATTAATATAAGTAATTTGGTTGTAATCTCATTATATTTAGAATTTACATCAGTTCTACATACATAAAGACAAAATTTACATCGATTGGGGCTTGAATCTCGATGTCGCAGTTGGTTAGCGCGGTACTCTAGAAAAGTACAGGTCGTGGGTTCAAATCCTACTCGAGGTAAACTTTCTATTTATGTTTTTAATAAAATTAATAATAGTTTTTAATTATGCATTTAATTATTATAAAAATAAGCTCGTGCGCGTATTGTTTGCACATTTAATTCACTTGTTCATGCGCAAAGACTACTTTAGCGACTCTTTTTTGGTGATATTTTTAAGGTGGATGTAGCGCATCCATTGTTGCTTTGTCAAATTTTTTATTAAGTGCTGTATAATTTGTATGGTAAGTTATTAAAAAACAATTATTTAAAGTTTGAGACGTTTGCTTTTCAGGCACTTTTTATTAACTTCTACTTTACGTTTTACTTTATTTTATTTATCCGCATACTTACTTAACCAATTCCATTTTACCGTTAGTTACTTTAAAGTATATTTACGTTCAACCAATAGTGACGCAATAACATTTGTTACTATGAAGTGGAATTTTATTATCCATTAAACCAACAAAAAATTTATACATTTGGGGAATTTTAATTTATCCGAATCCAGTTTTATTTCAACTCCCATGTAAAATTTACGCAATGAAATTTTCCAAGCGCTGATTCAGCAAGCCGCCATTTCGGAACCTACACAAGTACAGTATAATCAAAATAAGATATTTTATTTCTATTAATAATTCTGTATATTAGTTTTACTTAAGTTAAATAATCGTTTCTAACACTATCTTTAATATGTTCTTCTTTATAATCAAAATTTAGGTAGTAAAATCGTTACTAACATTAGCTCTATGATATTCTCATTTATAATCAAAATTAAGGTAGTAAATAAAGCTTGTTATTGTCAATTTTTTTTAACTTTATTATATTCATAGTTTATTTGTTTTTCCATAAAACGAGTTGGCGCCATTTTATGTAACAATTTAGTTTCAGGTTGAAACAACACCAATTTGTAAAGCGATCATACCTATATATTCATATTTTTTAAGCACCAGCTGATAATATGTATGAAACCCGCCTATCTCAATCTCCGACTGCGGAAAACGTACTGGGTTATAACCAAACCTTTACCAGCTAAAATTGTAGCTTCAAGGTGAATGGTTACAATTTGTCTTATAAAAGGCAAATTAAATCACAATTGGAAATTAGGTGTACAGAGTTAGTAAAACACATGTTGCTATCGTTTAGATCATTTTGAATCCTCAACCACAATCCGATAAGATATTGAAAAACAAGTATATACATTTCCTCGCGAGTTAGCCTTACCCAAGCAGTTATCGCCACGAGTAGTAGTATTTTGGACAAAAACGTTGGACTTTAAGAATGAACACAAATTACGTGACTTTTTATCATTACCGAAATGAACATTAAAATCACCTAGAACCACAACACTAAAATGAGTTATTCTATCTAGATATCAAGTCGCCTAAAAGCGATCTATATATGTTTAAGACAACAATATTAAAATGTATCTGAACGCAGCAAATACCAAAATGAATTGCGGTACTTAAGTCATTGATGTATTTTAATCCTAAGATGCATAAACCGGGCCTATTAAACCCGTAGTAATATTTAGTTACTTATAACTTGCATTCAACGTTCTCAAGCTAATTCAGCGTTTGAGTGTAGTGTAAACAGATATTTGTTGGACTGTCTCTCAGGTCAAACTATGTGCATTTTTTTAGAATTTGGAAAATAACCTTGTATCGTCACCACCTTTCATTTACGTAAACCGCGACCACAAAGCCTCGGATTATTTCGTTTTTTATACGTGCTGGTTTTTATTGCTGTGAAAATTTCAAGCAAACAAATCGGCATGTTTGGAAAAGTTGAAACCTAAGTTTTTATCGGATATACTGCATGTATAAGTGTACGCACATCATACCTTGTCGTTCAGTTTAACTGAGAGCTACATTGCGAGAGGGTATGTTGGATGTGTGAGGTTAGGTGATGCGGGGTTCGAAGAACGCTGCTTCATTGGACAAGTGATTGCGAGGATGGACTAAAAAAGTCTTAGCACACTACAGAAGCCAACAAAGTTTTATGGTCAAAGTATTTTATTATTCAATGTACTCCCGTCTTAATTGGATGCATTTATTACAACGAACCTGCAACGCCTCTAGATCTCAAAAAAAAATTTTATCTTGTTCTGAAAACCAGACCTCCACAGCTTTTATCACATCTTCGTTGGAAGAAAATTTGCGAGCTTTTAGAATTTTTTCAGTTGAGGAAAGACATTGTAGTCGGACGGAGCCAGATCGGGGGTGTTTGAGTAACTAGAACCCTAAATCACAAATTATTTGTATGGCAACATACGATTTGGGTGCAGGGGCATTGCCCTGCAAAAATAAAATATCTTTAAACAACTTTCCGCGTCTCCTGTCAATAATTTTTTTCGTAGTGGCCAGTAACATTGAATAGCAATTCCCAGTTATTGTTATCCTTGTGTTGGTGAAGATAATGCAGAAAATAGAAGTGATAGCGATAACTCATACTCGATTATTTCATCAAGTTTTTATATTTCTCCAGGTAACCTGAAATGGAGTATAGAACCAGCAGCTGAAAATTAAGTTCAACCACGTAATATTATTTAACGTGTACCTGGTTTGGCAAAAAACAAATGGCTCCTACCAAAGGAAGTATTTCCGTTATTTGCGACTGAATTTCTTATGCAGGAAATTGAGCACTGTACTAACTTAAAAGCAATCTGTCTTAACAATAGGAAATCAAAAACGTGGACTAATACTGTTGATTTTTGTGGATTACTTATTTATGCTGGAGTGGATAGAAGCTAGAATGTTCCCTCAAGGGAAATTTTTTCTGGTGAATTTGCAATTCCAATATATCGAGCCATGATGTCAATATTTCGATTTGAAGAAATACGAAGATTTATTAGATTTGATGATAAAAGAACTCGAGAAACCCGTCTACAAACCGATAAATTAGCACTGGTACCTTACATGTGGAATACGTTTATTGAACAGTGCAGAACGTGCATCATACCAGATACCAATGTAACAATTGATAAACAGCAGGTTGGTTACAGAGGCAGATGCCGATTCCTTCAATATATGCCAAGTAAGCCGGCCAGTTTATATTGATCGCCGACCTGGGAAAGCTACATGTAAGAATCTAGGATTTGAAATAATGCAAACATTAGTACGTAGCACTGATAATTTTGCTCAGAACTATGCATCATGATACGGTGGTCAATAGCGACGTTAAAAAAACCCATAAATTACCTCTTACTACAATAAAACAAAAGTCGGTATCGACGTTATGGATCAAATGGTATCTACCTATTCGTGTAAAGGACAAAGTAACCGATGGCCTATGGCGTTTTTCTGAAATATAATTGATAACGCAGTTTCAAGTGCGTACATCGTTTTTATCAAGGAGCTTCGAAATTATAACGCTGATGTTACCCACAAAAGAACTAGTGATTCTCCATATGCTAAGAAGTTCGACGAACGCCAACATACGACATGGCATTGTGGAGTGTATCTAAAAATGTATTGATCCACCTGCAGCTAAAACAAATAAAATGGTCAAGAGAAAGAGATGTTCAGTGTGTTCTTCAAATTTGGATAGTAAAAGCAAAGTGGTATGTGCTAATTGCAAAAATAATACCTGTAATGAACACAGTATAACAATATATACTGCTTGCCATACTAATGTATAAACAATGCTTGTTATTCGATAACTATTTTTGAGTTTTGTACAATGTTTCTTTCAAAAATAAATACATGGTTTCACTATTATAGTTTTATTTCCATAAATTTTTTCCCACATTTTATAATGATCTTTTATGAACGGGCCTATGAGGTCCCATTTATGTAAACGTATATATTTTATGAGATACGCATTCTAGGGTTAAAGGTGCAGCTGTCGAACTAGAGTTACACAAAATTAAAACAGCACGATGTATAGTACCAGATCTGCAATACAAGGACTTTACTGACCATGCTCCCGATTTGAGAGACTCCAATCACGTTTATGCAGCTTTCTCGGGGCTATTTGCCACCAAGAATGTTATACATAAAAGTGTGCGTAGATAAATAGAGGATACTGGTCAGTTCAATGATATGGGCAAGGGACAAGGGTACTGATCACGAGTACTGGTCTGGTCACTGGTTAGGATAATGATACAGGTGCAGTCTAAATTGATACGAAATACTGGTAAGGCTAGTAGTTATTTGTCAGGATACGGTTCAGGGTACTGCTCCGGCTAGTCTGGCTGCGGGACAGGATAATGCTACAGGTACCGGGTAAAGTATATTATAGGAAGTGAGTGAAGGAAGAAGGTAAGGAAGAAGTGTCGAGTGTGAGTGTGAATGAATAAATCTGCCTCTGTCTCAGTCTCTATCTCAGATGCTAGTGGGTCTGATATTTATAGGTAAATTGCATGAAGTGGGAAAGGAGCGGGTAACTGATGGCACTTATTAACAATGGTAAAACAGTTGTGGAAGGAAATAGGAAATAAGCTTTGATAGGAATTATCTACTAAGATAAGAAAATTGATTGTCAGGAATTTCAGGATCACTACAGTCTGATTAGTCCTGATTACTAGATACAATACAGAACGCATTATTAGTATTCGGTTTTTGTATATATTATACAATTTAAGTCACGTTCATCTTCATTCATAATTGGATTATTATCGCTGACTTTAACATTTAGAGATTAGAATTTGTTTAATAGTAGAACTAGATTTTGAAGTGACTGAATTGTTACATTTTGGTTAATAATCAGTCATCGTCCGTTTGTATGACACTATCACTAGTACAACACTCTAACAGCTTATCACCAATGATTTTAATATTTTTAATACGTTTGACACATACTGGGTGAAAAACTGAATTAAACTTTACACATTTTAAGTAAAATTGTGGAACTTTATTACAGCGTTATTTGAGCACGGCTCAGATACACTTCGCGCATGCCATATGGCGTCTTTGGGCCGGAGAAGATTAATAAATTTACGCTATGGGGCTTTACTTTTACTTGTCCTTTTTAGTGTTTGCAACATTCACAAATAAAATGTGTACCTGCGTAATTGAATTTAATGCAAACTATGTAAGTAGAACACCAGCTCCATCCGCCATTTTGGTTTTTTTTTGTGACGTCACCTTTGGGACACCCTTGGCCGCCATTTTTTATATGCCCACGTGGGGATCGTATTTTTTTCACCTGAGAATAAAAAGATTTTATTTAACCGGTTATTAATAATTATTAGGACCCGTTTTTACCAAAGGATATTGCATAATTGTTATTAAAATTATTATTACATTTCTTTTAATCTCATATACAGATTGTGACCTAATTTATTTATACATTGGTGGTTGTACTCTAGTAAGGGATCCTAGTCTCGTAAGACGGGAATGTGTTCGCGGGCTTCACCCCTCTTATAAAAATTGTATTCTAATAATGGGGAGGAATTAATAGATAAGGCAAGTATTTTCATAATAAAAAGATTTTAATTAGTTTACTATTAATACCTTTAGGGCCCGTTTTTATCAAAGGATATTGCATAATTGTTATTAAAATTATTATTACATTTATTTTAATCCCATCTACAGATTGTGACCTAACTTATTCATACATTGGGGGTTGCATTCTAATGAGAGGCTTAGTCTTGTACGACGGGAATCTGTTCGCGGGCTTCGTCCCTGTCATAAAAATTGTATTCTAATAATGGGGAAGAACTAATAGATAAGGCATGTAAAGATGACAAGTGTTTTCATAACAAAAGGTTTTATTTAATCTGTGTTTATTATTATTAATATTTATTAGGGTGGTTTTGATTTTTATTAAGGATATATAAACCTAGTCCTTAAACGATTATGTTCTATGCAATCTTTAATACTGCATTTAAGCGCTAGCTCAAATTTGTCAATATCTGAATAACGACCTCGAAATTGTAACCTTCAAAATGATACATATAAATGAGTAATTAAGTTACATAATTAGTTTACTTTACAAATCAAGCAAGTTAAGAAGCCCTATATCTGTCTTATAAGTTAGTGTTAGACCTCCTTGTTAGAATATAAGTTCAAATTTCCCCCTCATAGATGGAGCCACAAACAAATTCAAATTTTTTGTCAAGGGGCAAAGTTTTGAGAGTAAGTTGCTAAACCCTACATATGTCTTACAAGTTGGCATTATTCCCCTTATTACAATACAAACTCATATTTCCAGGCATAACCTACAGAGACTTAAATACAAATTCAAATTTTCCCCCAATGGGGTTCGACAACGGGCAGAGCCCCGAGAGCAAGTTTAACCTTACACCTGTTTTACAAGTTAGCATTAGACCCCTTATTATAAAACAAATTCAAATTTTCCGCCAAGGGTACCGCGACAATACACGAAGGCCCACGAAACAAGTTGCCACGCCCCACACCTGTCTTACAATCTCGGTTATGTTCGGGGAGGGATGGAGTGGGGGTCACCGAAACAGCCTTCGCCGAAAGCCTGGCGTCGCAAAATTGTACTAATATGAAGAAGTTTATCGCTTTTCTTAAAAGCAACGGTGAATGCTTTCAGATGCAATTGTCTTCTTCTGAAGAACTTATCCAAATCCTCTTGCTAAACACCCCGATAGCCGCTAGTTTGTAGCTGTATCTATTACTGTGATTACTTAAAGATCGCATATCACAAAAATCAGTCCACCACAACTCGAAAAAAGTGTTACGTGCAATGTGCATGCATCAAGTAAATTTCTCGATGCGTGGTGTACACTTTTTTGTTTCTGTAGCAACACTTCAATATCTCTCCATGGCGAACATTTTATAAATCTAAAATCCTTTTTGGAGAGTTCAGCTGAGGCAGAACCTGTATGTTAAGCCGTCTTATGTGATAGCGTGGCATGCCAGATCCTTATCGGTAAAACTTCAAGGATTAAAAGGATAGTGTTCTAATAATAGGCTGGTATACTTAATTAGAATATAACCCCTTTTTTTGATAGAGGTAATTCAGCTAAGATAGAGCTTGTATGCTGTAGAGGCAAAATCTGGCTTAAAGAAGAAAACACAAAACATTTTTCGGCATATACACCGCTATATTGAAGATGTTACCTTGTGTATTAGAAAACATGCTACTAATCAGGAATTGGATAACCTCAAGAAAGATGTATGCGGTATAGCTTCAGGGGCGAAGAAGAATTGAAGATCTATGTAGTTTTTCAAGGTGGTGTGGGGAAATTAGCTAATTTTAAGAATAATCCCATATCTGTGTAATAATAGCGGCAAATAAAGATTGTATATTATTCGCTGCATGCATAATTACAATCGAATGAGTGTTGTTATGAAGCATTATCAGGGTATTAGCTGTTTTACTTGTTAATAAGGTATATAAACGCTCAAGATAATGGCGGTAGTGACGTTCTCTATGAAGATCCAGATAAGTTAAACTGCGCTGCCCTTAAATTTTGAACATAAAGGAAAGTGCACCGATCTTGACTGCCGAAATTGTCTTCACACTAATATTTAACGTAGGACATTATGGATTACCTAGATTTGAGGGTATTTTCGATAATTTACTGTAGCACCCTTTTGCGATATATATATATATATATATATATATATATATATATATATATATATATATATATAAAGAGTAGTTAATCTGTATTATAAGTTTTATGGCTATGAATACTTTGTACTGTTTGTAAAGAAAGTAGGATATTCCATATCAATAATCAATTTTACGTAATTTAATCTGGGTACTAAAAGTAATGCAATTGATTTTAAAAAAGTCAACCCTAAACTAATAAACAATGAAGCGTAAAACAGTCTATAATACATATGTGTAACCATTTAATTCATTTATTTTCTACTTAAACTTTGAACACATAATTTTAACTGTCAACCTTCAATATTCACTTTTAATGAATAACACTATTAAAAGGAGCACGCACAATAGCCTATAAAGCATATGTGTAACCATTTAATGCAATTTATTTTCCACTTAAACCTGGAGCATATAATTTAGCATTCGGCCTTCAATATTTACTTTTAATTGATAGTTGATAGCACTACTAAAGAGAGTACACAATGAAGCGTAAAACGGCCTATAATGCATATTTGTAACCATTTATCGTATTAATGCATTTTATTTCTGCTTAAACCATATAATTTAACGTCCTCAAGCTGAAAATCGTTTAAAGCATGATATGCAGAGCAAGCTAATTAAGTAACTTAATTACTCAGTTATATGTATAATTTTGAAGGTTGCAATTTCGATGTAGTTATTCATATATTCAAAAAATTTGAGCTAGCGCTTAAATGCAGCCTTAAACATTGCATAGAACATAATCGTTTAAGGATTAGGTCTATATATCCTTGATAAAATTCAAAACGACCCTAATAAATATTAATAATAATAAACACAGATTAAATAACATCTTGTTGTTATGAAAATTTTTACATTTTTACATTCTTATCTATTAATTCTTCCCCATTATTAGAATACAATTTTTAACACCGCGAACAGATTCCCGTCTTGCAAAACTGGGACCCCTTATTAGAATTCAACCCCCAATGTATAAATAAATTAGGTCACAATCTGTAGATGGGGTTAAAAGAAATGTAATAATAATTTTAAAAACTATTATGCAATCTCCTTTGATAGAAACGGGCCCTAATAAGTATTAATAACAGATTAAATAAAATCTTTCTTATAGAAACACTTGTCGTCTTTACATGTCATTTATTAATTCCTCCCCATTATTAGAATAAAATTTTTATAACAGGGGTGAAGCCCGCAAACAGATTCCCGTCTTACAAGACTAGAACCTCTTATTATAATACAACCGCCAATATATAAATAAACTGGGTCACAATCTATAGATGGGATTAAAAGAAATGAAATAATAATTTTAAAAACTATTACTTTGATAGAAACGGTCCCTAATAAGTATTAATAACAGATTAAATAAAATCTTTCTTATAGAAACACTTGTCATCTTTACATGTCATTTATTAATTCCTCCCCATTATTAGAATAAAATTTTTATAACAGGGGTGAAGCCCGCGAACAGATTCCCGTCTTACAAGATTAGAACCTATTATTATAATACAACCGCCAATATATAAATAAACTGGGTCACAATCTGTAGATGGGATTAAAAGAAATGAAATAATAAGTTTAATAACAATTATGCAATCTCCTTTGATAAAAACGGGCCCTAATAAATATTAATAACAGATTAAGTAAAATATTTTTATTCTCAGGTGAAAAAAAAAAGATCCCCACGTGGGCAAATAAAAAAATGGCGACCAAAGGTGTCCCAAGGGTGACGTCACAAAAAAAACAAAATGGCAGGTGGTGCCGGTGTTCTACTTATGTAGGTCTCGTTTCCTTTCGCGGAATATACAGCTATTCTGCATACACAGTTTGATTCTTACTATTTATGTAAAAAACCAATACCGTTGATTTACTTAAAACAGCCAATGAAGGTCTTAGCAATGTTCTCGTAATTCTTATTACGTTTTAAACGTTTCACAATGAAAAAAAAAATAAAACCTCACGAAATTCTCAAGCAAGTTAGTCTTAGAAACTATTCATGTTTCTTCTATAAAAATAATAATTTGATAAAAAAGCTTTAGCTTTTTTCAAAAGTTGCTTTTCCCAACTAAATAATAGAAATATAAAAGAAAATGTAGTTGTGAGTTATTTTTAAATGAATACCACTCATTCTTTCACGTTAATAGTAGAGATATTTCGAATTATTATAAATTCTCCTCACATCGTGCACATACAACATATTGCACTATACCGTAGTAATTAATTTTTATCAGATAAATTGTGATTTAGAATTTCTCATAAAAAATGCACAATTCCAAAAGAAATTATAGCTTCAAATTAATAAAATAAAGTTTGATGTAAATTGTTATGGTTATATTATTTTGTGAAAATAACCTTAATTCTCATCAGTAAAATAATTGCAAAATTACTACTAAGATAAAAATTTCATCTTAACTTTTAATAGTAACTAACTTGTAGAAATGCGTAGAATTGACGAAAATTTCAGATGAGCACTCGAAATGTAAGAAAATGTAATATATTATTTGTTGTCGGTGTGCTTCTCAATCTCAAACGTTGTCCACGTTTCCGTGATTGTGTCCTTTGCGGTAGTTACTCAAACACGGTTTTGTTAATTATACCAATTTGTAAAATTATTTTTCCCAAACCATCTTGAGGAATGTCGCCTACCAAATAAATATTATTTACAACTACTCCTCCTCACATTTCTATATAAATTTTCTCTATAATTATAATATGGCCATGTACAGTGTACACAAATAAATAAAAAACAAATAGTTTTATATTGCTGCCTTCTCATTTCGCAAAATAACATTTTACGTTAAATAAAGCAGTACTATTACGGAAAGATGGTTTAATATGAAATTTGGTCACGTATAGTTGAACTATCAGCACAACCTCACTTTGTGATACTTTATTTTTAAATAAATCTTAGTTAAATGTTTTGACAGAAAATTGGACTTTTTCAAGTTTTAAAATTGCTTACACGTTAGACATCGCTTTTAAAGAACAAAGTACGTGACACTGAGCAGTTCTATGAGACCGTCTCTCTGTTTTATTTTTATTGTTTTGAAAAACTGGATAAAAATGTTGATTACGAGATTGGTTTTATTATAATTTTAATTAACGGATTTTTAATAACCTTGGTGCAATCGGAACTTTATATAATGACACTTGAAGTGAAACAAGTTTTTTATAGTTACATTTTTGTTATTCTTAAATGAGAACTATTTTATTTTTATTTAATATTGAGTTTACTTGGAACAAAGAGCTTGTGTTTATTCTGTTCGCTCCTAAGAATTTTCCTACAGCAAAGGCCAACTGATTGTCGTAAGAGGCAACTAGTAAAAGGGGTGCGGAAGAAGCGGTTGGGAAGGGTATCTTCCAACACCAGCAGGAGTGTGTTGAGAAATACCCTTTCGAACGCCCATTGATGATGCATGATTCTTTAATTTTTGAAGTGATATTCATAGCTAGATTGTCATAGTGTTAAGTTAGATTTGTGTTACCTCACACCATATTTCTATAGATTTAAGTTTAATTTGTTCTGCTCTTGCAATTGCAGTTATGTAGTACTGCATGCATGTATATTTTGATTTAGGTTAGAGTTAGATTAGTTCTTCCTTTTAGGCAGATTTGAATTAGGTTAGATTAAATTAGTTTAGGAATTCTTATTACGATACTGATTTTAGAATAATTATATTTTACCGAACCTTGATTTTCCGATTATGACTACCGGATTTGACGTTTTTTATTTATTTGTTTTTCTTTTTTTGCGTGAATGTGTTCGTTTTGTACTTTAATTTTGTTGGAAGCGTCAATAGATTTTGCCCCGCGCGTTGTAGGTGGTATTTGGTGTGTATTGTGACCAATTATAATTTTTTAGTTTGAGTACAAGTTTAAAGACGGCAGATAAATGATGGTTTTTAAATTGTAATTTTTCAATGTTAATACTGTACATACATTTTCGGAAGCCCGTTATTATACAGTTTCTGTTTTTTACGAGTAGAGAGTAGATGTTAAGTTAGTTACGATTGTACGAAATCACGTATAAAGAATTAAATTCCACACCATTTTATATCTGCAAATTTCATCCTTCCTTCCTATAATCCTATATGTGTATTGGTGAATAGAGCAGAATAACGGGTAAATCGTTAGATATAATTTACAGTCCATTATACATTGATTTCGTTATTTAAAAAAGACGAACATTTGGTCCTTCGAGCCGGATATCACACAATCGTAATTATTATTCCCACCTAATATTCCCTTTTTCTTGATTTATATAATTGATGCATTCTAATTATAGCTATAGTAAAAAATCATATCCCTATATATTGTAGAATATTATGTGTTACGCATTAAAGATAAACAGTTTATTTGCCTGACACCTTGCACTATATTCAGCAACACTCTATTTTCAAACGAATTGTTATTCTCTTGGATTATAAAATGTCAGAATAGGTATTCCGCTTTATATCATTGAATCCTTGAATACAATTACACAATTGACCAGATAGTGGTTACAGAATTTGAATTAGGTCCAAAATCACCTCGCATTAGAATTTCTTCAAGATTTATGTGATGACATTCAATACGTAGCACTAAAAATAACAAATTCTGTCACATCTGATATAAATTAAATCTAATACTCGTTTACCTAATATCGATTTAGTAAATTTACCGGGGAGGATTTATTGTTACGTTAAAATATGCAATAAAATTGATGTTTTTTTGTATATTTTAACATCACGTTGATTGTTTGTGTGTTAAATTCGGTTCATCCCCTGATGATGGCCTAGTTATTTAATAGATCGAAACATGTATATGTAGGATTAATTTTGAACTACACCATACACATATAATAAAAAAATAATTGAGAATTTTGGTTTTCAGTTTTTGTTTCACTCTATATCTACTTCTCAACTTTTGAGCTATGAATCTATCTCATTTCCTGTAGATATTTATCAATTGAATATGGTAACATTTGGTATAACATCGTCGCGTTTGTTTGTTTACGAACAATAAAACAATTAGTTCTCGATGAAGGTCATAAGTTTTCCCATGCCGTAGATTATGTTCTGCAAAATATGTTTATGGATGACCTTGTTGCCAGTATACCAAATGAAGATGATGATTTAGTGATTTTTGAAGAAGTAGTAAATTTATTCAAGTATGGAGGGTATAGTATTGTGAAATGGTCCACAAATTCTAAGAAACTTTTGTCGCGTATACCTGATGATCTAAGGTTGTCGACTCCTGCCGGGTTAGCTAAATCTGATGTGAAAATATTGGGCTTACAATGGAATATATATATATATATATATATATATATATATATATATATATATATTATATATATATTAAGCTTCATATATATTATTCAATAAAGACATTATTCGAACAACTTGTGTTTATTAACGTGAAAATATATGATATTCAACGTTTCGGGGACTTACTATGTCCCCTTTGTCAAGAATGATATTTAGTATATGAAATATGAAACAAGCTAACTAACTAATTGAAATTGAGAAGAGGCCTAATGCCCTTAACAAACGTGATGATAGTTCTAGGATACCGTATATTTGGAAGAACCTTATTAAACAAAATTCAAAATTACCAATAACTCAAAATCTTCCCAGCATCTCGGCCAATATTACATCTACATCACCTCTAAATCCTGATACTCAAGATTCTGTTAACATTCCGGCATCTAGTACAATTCCAAATTCAACGTCATATCTTGGATCATCAAATCGAAGCAGAACTCGTTCATAAAAAAATTATTATAATTAATTAGTTAGCTTGTTTCATATTTCATATACTAAATATCATTCTTGACAAAGGGGACATAGTAAGTCCCCGAAACGTTGAATATCGTATATTTTCACGTTAATAAACACAAGTTGTTCCGAATAATGTCTTTATTGAAAATATATATATATATATATATATATATATATATATATATGATATATTCAGTTTTCTAATAAATGTTCATCATCTAAACCGTACCAAGAGAAATATGTTGACACTTGTCGCAACAATGTTTGATCCTTTAAATTTCCTAGCTCCTGTTACCTTGTATATAAAATTACTTATTAGAAGTTTGTGGGATATAAATGGGAGTGGGATCAGCCAGCACCTCAAACAATCAAGGGCTGTTGGTTTAAATTGCAAAATGAACTAGACCTTTTAAACAGTATTGCAATACTGCGTCATTTGTTTGGTTTACCTGGGGAAACTTTCGATTTAATAGGCTTCTGTGATGCTATTCTAGCTGCTTATGGTTGCGCACTATATGTGCGAACAATTAACTGCGATAACCAAATAAAGGTAGCCTTCCTGAGGGCACAATCAAGGGTATTACCGAAACAAACGTTACTTAGAATGGAATTGTGCTCATCAGTTTTGCTTGCCAAATTAATGAGTGACGTGGCTCAGGCCTTCCCTAAGCGTTTTAATAAAATATATGCACTCTAGGATTCAATGATAACTTTGTGCTGGGTAAAATTTGATTCCAGTAAACGGGATATCTACATTACCAACAGGATTTCTCAAATTCGCGATAAGATTGATCGCAATCACTGACTTTTTATTCCTGATAATGATAATATAGCATATTGCGCCTTCAGAGGTTTAACTCCTTCTCTGTCAGTAAATCTCCTTTCCTGCTTTCGCGGTCCGAGTTGGTTGTTATTGGATCCCCAAGAATTATTAGCCCTGTTGGTGAAAGATCTTACTGTGGGCGAAGAAAATGATTATACTTTTGTTAAAAATAATATTGGAATCTCCTTTATACCGCCTCATTAACTACTTTTCATCATGGACCAAACTATTATACGCTACCGTATATGTATTACGTTTTCTGAAATTACTTCCATCAAATAAACGAATTTAGATAGAGGCGAAA
Source organism: Vesta saturnalis (assembly GCA_036346205.1). Taxonomy (NCBI): domain Eukaryota; kingdom Metazoa; phylum Arthropoda; class Insecta; order Coleoptera; family Lampyridae; genus Vesta; species Vesta saturnalis. Next base: position 4,133,662 of record JARFJB010001119.1, on the reverse strand, counting down.
TATATTTAACTAGAGGGGTTCAGAAAAAACATCAAGTACGACCTACTATCACTAAACGAAAATATTGAACGTTCAAATTTGCAAAAATTACGTCGATTCATGACCGATAAATTAATACGAGTTGGGCGTCGACTTGCGAATTCTAAAATTAGTATGGAGAAAAGATATCATATCCTGCTTCCACAATCTGATCACTTTGTTGATTTGCTTATAGTTTAACTATCATATAAAATATCTTCATTCTGTTGCCCATTTACTACCATCACTATTAAGACAAAATTATTGGATTCTGTCATCCCGAAACTCTATTCGTAGTCCTATTTGGAATTGTAACTATTGTTCTAAGTTAGGCCTGCTGTTACCTTTGGGTCTATATGACCCAAAATCAAATTGTTGTTTAGATAACTTTTTTGTTTATTAATATCTAAACTTCGTAGTTAATGACCTTGTTTCTAATCCATTGAAGAATGAGGTGGCTTGTTTGTTTTAATAATTTTTTTTTCCTTATTTTCTTAAGCATGCTTGTTATATTGATGTTCCTCGGGTCATTATGACCCGAGGCTGTAATACATTAGTAGGACGTATAAATTTGTATTTCCCATTATTTTATATTGAAATTTGAGGATAGATAATATGCATATCATCACATGCTTGTTCAAATGTACCTACCTATGCGAGTTACTACAGCATTTTCGGCAGGTCTGTAGCCGCGTGTGCAAGTTGAAATAGGAACAGACTTGCAACTTGCAACAGGTTTAAATATCACACATCGCCGTATGCAACCGACAGTTTTGTTTGTTACGTTGCTGAGTAAAGTTCGGTTTGTTTTCCGTACTACTAATTCTTCTAAAGTGCTGAAATATCAATAATGGCAAAAAAATATCTTAGTGGTGAAGACTTAGAAAAACTTATTGATAATTTGAGTGACATTAGTGACGATGAAGCTTCTGAAAAGGAAGATCATATCAGTGAAGATAGTGATTATGAACAGTCAGACGATGATTTTATCGACGATGCTGGACGGACAAATCCTACGCAATTGATGCCACCTGCTCAATCGGTTCAATCTAACGATAATGCCATAACTTGGACGTTAGATCCATTTCCTCAATCAGGGCGTGCAACTAGTGCAAATATCATCAAAGTCGCTCCGGGTCCAACTAGATACAGCTATGCACAAGTCCAGGATGTAACATCTACATTTCAGCTATTTTTCAATAGTTCTCTGGAAAATGTAATTTTTAAAATGACTAACATCGAAGGTCGTAGAGTATACGGTGATAAGTGGCAAGAATTGGATGACATTACTTTGCAGGCGTACATAGGTTTGTTACTGTTAGGAGGAGTTTACAGATCGTATGATGAATCTACCAGAAGTTTGTGGAATGCAGAAACAGGCAAGCCTCTTTTTCGCGCAACAATGTCGTTGAAACGAATTTATTATATAGCACGCGTGTTACGGTTTGATAATAAAGAAGATCGTCAAGAAAGAAGGCTACGGGATAAGTTGGCTCCTATTAGAGAACTTTGGAACAAATGGGCTGAAATACTACCAAAATTGTACAATCCTGGGCAAAACGTAAATGTGGACGAGCAGCTGCTTGCATTTAGAGGTCGTTGTCCATTCCAACAGTATATACCAAGCAATCCAGCAAAATATGGCATCAAAATATGGACGCTTTGTGATAGTGCAAGTTCTTATGCTTTAGAAGTTCAAGTATATACGGGAAAACCACCTGGGGCAAAACCTGAGAAGGATCAGGGGCTGAGAGTAGTTTTAGACATTATGGACTAAAAGGTCAGAATGTAACTTGTAACAATTTCTTTGCATCGTACAAATTGGGTCAAATGCTTCTCAAAAGAAATCTTACTCTGTTAGGGACTGTCAGGAAAAGCAAGCCTGAGCTACCTATCATGGAAGTAAATAACGTTGTGCATAGTTCCAAATTTTATTTTACTAAAGATACCGCAGTTGTGTTTTATAATCCAAAAAATTACAAGAAGGTCATTCTAATTAGTACGTTTCATAACCAGAAACAAATAAGCGACGGAGAAGACAAAAAACCACAAATTATATTTGATTATAATTCTACAAAAGGAGCAGTTGATACATTAGATCAGCTAATCGGTGCATACACATGTAAACGAAAAACAAATCGTTGGCCCATAATCTTATTTTACAACATTTTAGATACCAGTGCCTATAATTCTTTCGTCTTATGGCGCGAAATAAATCCAGACTGGAATAAAAATATTTTGTTGAAAAGAAGACTGTTTTTGGAACAACTGGGCAAACAATTGGTAAATCCTTACATTTAAATAATTCAAATTTGACATGGTAAGGAATAATATATAAACACAAACACTAAAATTTCACTAATTATAAACACAATAAAAGTATCCAATCGTAATAATAAATTGTTACAATTCCTTTAAAATGGTCAACTCTAACAATCGAAACTGAAACAAACAAGAGCGAAAATATCCAGCACAATTAAATAATGGTAATGAAAGTAAATCAAGTCCCTGCTCGGGCGCCAGGTATAATATAAGATAGGTATAATATGATAATGGAGTAATAAATGGGTATATAAATGTTCTCATAACAAATCGTTAAACTAACTCGAGATACAACCCATTCACCAAAAATAATGCCTTCGTCCCAGTCGGTAGTTTAAAATAGGCCGGTTCAAGCTTTTGTTTTGCTTAATTACCACAATTTATGCTGTGTTATTTCCACTTAACATCAAAATAGAAACAACCATGTACCACTAATAAAAATGACCTGGGACGCCAAGTTATTTTTTAATTATGCTCGCAATAACTAAACCGAGATTCAAAAATTTTACCAAAACGTAAAAAATAAAAAATATACAAACTATGTTTATTAACATTTAAATTTAGTATTATATAAAATATATCTTAAAAACTAATTGTAACAGCCTTAAATTACTAAATTATGGATATAAATATCTGTTCAAAAAATTTTTGTATACAAACTTTTTAATAACCTCTGGTAACTAAACGATTACGGAAATGTAAACCAACGGTGATGTCATCATTGCACCAATATTGCGCAATATCTCGAAATAACAATGCTTTACGTTGTAAACCACCAAAATGGAATTTTACTTCTTATAAATTTTTCTTCAAGAAATTTGAACAATACAATGTTTATCGCATTCTCTTGAAAGATTGCAAAATTGCAATCATAAAGTAAAAGCGTATGTAAAAGTAAAATTAAAAGGCAATTAAAATAGAAATAAATGTGCAAAAAAATAAAATAAAAATGCCTTCAAAGAACAAATGTTTTAGATTTTAATATAATACCAGTTAAATTATCTTACCATTAAATCAATGGCACTTTTCACAAAATTTAGGTGGAAACCCAAAAATGGATTCCTAAACAACACAACATTCATCAAGAAATGAAAAAATGGACGCTTAGAATATCAGATGCTGACGCGTTGCGCGAAAATATGAGCAGAAAAATAATAATTTAAAGAAGTGGTAGTACAAACCCTGAAGAAGGTATGCACTTAAGTTACACCAAAATGCAAATTAAGTTGCCTACCACATACCTATAATTCAATAATAATTAAAATTTTTTTCTTATATTTACAACTAAACTAACGAAGAACATAAATTACGGTATATTTTGATACAACTCAAAATGGGTTGTTACAAATGTTACGTATCGCCTATGTGTAGGCTTTATCAAAAATCTTTTATTTATCTTAAATCTGTATGTTGTACTCAGAGAACTGTAAATATGTATATCGCAGTAAAATAAGATTGTATAATTTATAAGCGTGGATAAGATAAAATATAATAATAAATACATACCTTAAAGTAGTTTATGTAGAAAAAAAAATTATTATACATTGCATTCCATTGGAATCTATAAATATCTGGCGTGGAACAACACACGCCCTTCCAACCTACAAAATGAAATTTGAAAGAAATGAAATAATTTTAATAACAATTTTTTTTAAATAATTATGCAACTTATTTTACGAAAATATGAAACATTGTAAAAACAAAAAACAATAATCTATGTCATACAGACGTCTAAACCTTCATGTCAGATGGAGGTTGGCAGACATCTAGATACTAATTTAAAAAAATTCCAAAACCACTCGCTTTTATAGAAATATTAATAATACAGTCTAAGCATTTTCAATTATTCCTATTGAATTTTTTTACACTTACTTCGCTTAATACTAAGAAACTTTATAAAAAATCTATGTATAACTAAATTTTCTTTAAAAAATATGCCTACAAATTTTCTTATAAAATTAATCATTCCGATATTAAGTTAAATCCTACCTTACGATTTTTTTGCCGCTAAATTAGGCATCGTATAAAAAAAATTTGCATAGAACATAATTAATCTATATGATTAATGTCTATATCTCTACAGCTCGGCCAAACGGACTTATGTCAAAAAGCGGTAATGTTGGCAATGGATTTTTGTAAATGTTTTTAAAATCAGATTTTAAGTACCCATAACACAAAAGTATACTTTACAATATAGTTTAAATTATTTACCGTTTATAAGGAATAGTTTGGGAGTTAGAAGTTACCTACGTCTTAATAATCCTTATAATTTTCTTGAAAACGTACATAAGCCTTATGGATTTAGGTTTTTATTCATAAACATGGAGAAAAATACAAACTAAGGTAACTATTCACTATCGCTGTTGTAATATTGCAAGTCTGATTCAATATCAGGCATTGTGCTGGTTTTCAAATTGTGATAAAAGCTATGATAAACTTCAGTGGACCATTGTAGCGTTTTTGTAGATCAGAATTTCTGGTGCGGCCACGTACGTTAAAATTAAGTTCTTTAAATTCTTCATCTTCGTTCAGACTGGTACGATAATATTTAAAAACTCCACTTCTCTGGCATATCTAAGCCATTTACACTCCTGTAATTTGAATACACCACCTTAAGTATTTTTTCTGCTTTTTCCAAAAAATCATGTTGACTCATTTCAGTCACATTAAAGGTTTTTTCTTATTTGTGCTTCGGATTAATGTGGCCAAATCATATGGATGTACGATTCTCATGCCGGAGGTTTTTTTGTCTTTCTATAAGTGAATGATCCTATCATTGCTAGTAATTAATGCCATACATAACACGAAGCATAACCAGCACCACAGTTATGTATGGTTAAATGTTATGTCCAGTACTTTCGTTTATAAAACGATTCAGACGTCTCCAAGAATGGTGTCGGAAAAAATTTTGGCAAATCGAAAGTAAAACAAATAGATGATTTATCATTTTTAGAAACATCTTTATCAGCCTTTTGCATTAGTAAGCCATATCTGCTTCTTGATGGTGTTTTTCTTGGGCCAACTTTACTTGCTTGCATTCACTTCCGTCACTACTAATATCCAACTTCAATTTCATAAGTTCAGATTTGTGACATGTCCGTTTTTGGTACTTTAAAAGCAAGTTTTTATTTATGAAATTCTCTTTCATATATTTTTCTACCAACTGGATTGGGGTAAGCCTCGCGATCTAGGCTGTACATTTTAGAAAGGTTAAGAGAAGAAGGCAAATACTGTTAATTAACGTAGCGAGTATAGTGACCCTCATATTTAGGGAACGATTCAATATGCGCAATCACTTCTTGTAACTGTTCGGGTTTAGTTTTATTTGAAGGTTCATGCTTTCCTCTGTTGTTTTCTTTTACTACACGTAACACTGTTTGATTTATTTATTATTGTATTTTCAATAAATTTGTCAGTTTCGTCGTGTTGCTTGAAATCAACCTCTACAAACATTACGTCGCTCCTTATTCATTTCAAACACGTAACTGAAAGTAATATTTCGTTACTTTAAAGCATCACCGTTGCTTACGCGATGAGTCTTTGATGCACGCGAAGTTACTAATTTTACAATAAAATTCGTACACCTCTCAGTATTTTTCGAAAATCTTTTGCCTCATATCGATCTTTAACCACTCTTTACACTTCATTTTACAGTCTGGCAGTGGTTTCATAGAACGTTTTCGTATTCCTGGGAGGTGTGCCTTCTTAATACTCTTTCTGCTCGTAATTTCCTGACATATGGTTTAACAAATTAATTTTCCTTTGTGACACGACCTTCGTTATTATCATTTTCGTCTGTAATTGAATCGTTCGATGGATCAATTGAGTTTTGAATCTTGGCAATTTTCTGTTGCACCTTTTCTGATCGTATAAACTCTCTTCTTCACTTTCCTCGTTAGACGAGTCAGTTAGCTGATAAGGAGGATCAAGATCACTGTCGTATCCCCCCAGTGCAAGTCCTCTTGACGTTCGTCATTGCGGTTATCGTCTGCAAAATGCCGTTGCCTTTAGATTTTGAAACAAAAATATGAAATAAGGTGATAAAGATACTTAATTTAAATGTTTGCTTTTGAATCTCGCTTTAGCATCTTTTGAAATACAAAAACTAAAATCTTTGTAGCTCTAGCTAAATCGCGTATATCAAAAATTGCCATTTTGTAAATGCTAAAGGTACAATTTTACAATACATGTTGTCATTAATGGAATAATCATAAAATTAATCAGTATTCACTTTAGCAACTTATAACATAATTATATTCTATGAGCATTAATATTATACTACAAACTACGAAATAAAAATGTTTCTTTTAAGATACGCGGTTTAGATAGAGCAAAGACGATTTATAAGTATAAACACATAACCTCACAAAAACACGCCTTACGATACAAATTATTTTTAAATCATCAGTAAACTCAGTGCATATTAATTGCCACTACATATATGTTATACACATTTCCATTTAAAGAATTCTTTTAGTTAGCTCAGACGTCCTAGTTTTAACTTTAGTTACGTTAAGATTAATAGTGTCAATCTTTTGTGGTACCATCGCGCTCAAAAGATACTGGTACACCAAAATTTTGGCTGTGTGGATTTAGTTTGACGGCACATCAATTGTGTTAGTAGGCTATGACCATAAAATATCAACGTGACGGTTTATAATTTGCCAGTTTGAGAAATGCTTAACCCCTACTTGAAAATCGTGAGATGCCCGATTTACACACAATTGAAATTTGGAAGTGTCTACAGTAACAAGCGTATGTCATAAAAATATCACCGGTATGTTGGTATAAAAGACGTAAGTAACTAAATTCTATTTTACCAACAAAAAGATGCGTCAAAATGGCTCGAGTCTTAAGTACCCATAGATGCAGAATTCGTATTTATCGACACTGACTTTATCCGTTTTTAAAGAATAACTTTTTAAGATAATATGTATTTTACAAGCTATATAACTCATTTTGGCCATTTCTTGACTTTTGGCGCGCAATAGATATATGTAGGTATTTTTATATCTTTAAGTTATACAGTTGTTTCCGAAATATTTGATAAATATAAAAAACAGTTCCTAATAAACCCCCTTCTGAATTTCTCCAAAAATCTAATCAGCTCTATGAGAAACGAAAATTAGTTTAAACACAAAATTTTAAGTATGTACGTGTTCTCGTTCTGGAGTTATCGTGTCTATTAATATACATCCACACATACGGACATCATGGTCGATGTTGGCGAAACTTGGCAAAAGGTTGTAAAATGAGCTAATAAGTCGGTTTAGCGATAAAAAAGTCGATTGCATAACCTTCTATACCTACATATGAATGTGTAGGTTGTAAGGTATAAATTCGAGATTTCATACTACAACGATAAGTACTTTAATAACTACTTTAGATTTAAAATGATCGGCAGAAGTTTACTTCCTCCGAAATATCGACATTACTATAGAACAATTTTTTTAAAAATTCAGCAGAATTTAGTCCCTAACAGAGGTACATCCATATGTAATAATTATAGTAATAATACTAGTGATAATGAGAATAGTAATATTCTTTTTAAATTCTGAACGCATTCACTCATTTGAAACAGAGAATTTCTCAATAACTCCAGAATAAGAAATACATGTGTGAAGGATTTGTGTGAGTAAAGAGCCATTTTTCGCAATAAAAAAATTATGATGGCCGTGAGTTGGGTCAAGATGTGTCACGTTGTGCCGCACAAATTATACACCTTAATTATATAGATTAATTATGTTCTATGCGATATTTCGATTCGACGCGTAATTTAATGGAAAAAAAGGAAGAAGAAGGCCACGTATTTCATTCCCTACCCAAGGGGAAGGGCGGGCTGCTTGAGCTTTACGAGCTTCTTCAGCCACAATCACAGATTATCAGCATACATATGTACATACATTACGTATATATGCATGGTGGGGTTAAGGATGGGTGTGGTCAGAATAGGATCGCAAGGAACGGAGTTAGGGTTCTGAGAAGCAAATACTCCCCCAGCATTTGCCTAAGTAGCCGCACATGGTGTGCATATACGCAGTGACCATGTCCAAGTTTTTTCAATACCTGAATAATGATTAATTTTATGAGAAAATGTGCAGTCATATTTTTTAAAGAAATTTACATTTTACATAATTCTCCTTTATCAAATTTCTTAATATAAAGCGAAATAAGTGTAAAAATTAAATAAATATGATTGAAAATGCCTGAAATTAAATTTGATATTTTTATGGAAGCGGGCGGCTTTGGAATGTTTTTAAGTGAATATCTAGATGTCTACTAATCTCCATCTGAAATAAAGTCTGTTTGACATAGATTATTGTTTTTGTTTTTACAATATTGTCTGTTTTCGTAATTAACTTATTATAAAAAAAATTGTTATTAAAATTATTTCATTTGTGTTAATTTCCATTTTGTAGGTTGGTAGGTAGTATGGTGTTCCGCGCCCGATATTTTAAAGAGTTATCAAAAACATTATAAACATTATATAAATTGGTTTGAGAATTTTTGCGAATTTAATACTAGTTTCAAGTGCTTCACTGCGAAGTGCAGAAAATACTAACAGGAAATATTTGCAGAAAAAAAAGATTATCTTCCACTCGAAAAGTCGGAAATGGTAAATTGTTTATTTCATATATAGAGAATTTTTTCATAATTAAAATACTGATCCTCTGGGTTTAAATGGTATGTTATTAAATTTACGTTTATACCGGGTGTCCAAAGCGTCATGCGACGGAAGATTGTGGTTTCGCTGTTAATTTTTCATTAAAATCATTTATACAAGAGCTATATGGTTCCAATGCGTGCACAACTTAAAAATATGTCAGCACCTACATTGTGATTCGTAAAAGTAGGGGGGGGGGGGTTCTATTTTTTTAATTTTAAATGGAACACCCTGTATATCATTACATTTTTGGATAGCCTAATGAATATGCTTTACAACGATGTACATATTTGTACATATAAGATCCAACGTTGCCAAGTTGTTTAGCAAAAATGTATTTTTTTCCTGAATGTAAGGTTAGCAATAAAAATTAATTCTTGGTTTAACAAGTTGAGACAAATTAGTTCAGGATACGATTAAGCTAGGTATAGGCTTTGAAATGACGTAAACGTTTAATTGATATATGGAATAGGGGAGAGAAGGCTCCGTGTGAAACTTTAACATGTTCAACGTACGTCAATTCTCTTATTTCCTTTATATTTTGATATGGGCGAATAGTAGAGTGCCACTACTTCAAGTCACAATACCACATTAGTAATAGAAATAATTAATTTTATTAAATATTTTTAACAATAAACTAAACAATGTAATATTGAAATAATATACAAACAATTGACAAGAACAAGAAGTAGGTAAGTCAAACATATGCAACTGTGCACTTAAAAAAATTATAAATAAGGTTCAAACAAGCCTCCTCTTTTCTCAATGCACTGATTCAATCGTTGTCTATAGGAACGTTGTAAATTATGCAACCTTTGTTGGGTTACATTACGAAACGCTTGTTGAATTGTTTCCCTCATATTTTCTGGAGTAGTAGGCGATGTTCTATAAATTTCATTTTTAATGCAGCCCCATAAAAAATAGTCAATGAAGGTCGGATCGGGTGATCTAGCTGGCCACCTGTTAAGCCCATAACGACCTATCCAACGATCAGGATATTGCTGATCTAAAAACTCCGTCACATCACGAGCCGAATGTGTAGGAGCGCCATCTTGTTAGAACCACATTTCCTCATTAGCGAATGGGATGTCCTCTTCAATCCAGGGTAGCACGTTGGTTCGCAATAAATTTAAATAATTTACTGCATTTAAATTGTTTTACGAAGAATAGGGTCCTAATAATCTGTTGCCAATAATACCAGCCCAAAAATTGAGACTCCGTTGATGCTGATTGTTTCTGTATCTAATTATATGTGGATTTTCCATGGCGTAATAATGACAATTATGTCTATTTACAAAATAATTATTATGAAAAGTAGAATCATCTGTCATCATAACTGTGTTAAAAAAATTATGTGGTTGTAGCAATCCCCAACGACAGTAGTTTAATCTAGTTTCAAAATCATGTTCATCCAATGCCTGGAGGAGTTGGATCTTGTATGGGTGGAATGGATATTTATTAATTATATGGTATATTGATGATTTCTGTAAATCATGTTCCACTGCAATTTTTCTAATGCTTATTTGAGGGTTTTCTTGTATAACTTGAAGCACCACTAGAGTTTCCACGTTGTTTGCAGGTTTTGGACAATTGTCCTTTTTATATCCAATCGATCCTGTTTCCTGGAATCTACTTTTTAAATTTTCAAGAACTCGTTCATCTGGACAACGGGCATCGAGAAATTTTTGTTTATAAATTCTAGAAGCAAGTAAATAATTACCTTGGGCTTCTATTAGGTAAATCATTTGATTCGTTCTTCGTATATTTGATTTTAAAATTTTAACTTCTCTTAATTCAAGTTTTCTTCTAAATACAAACATAGTGGAAAAATGGTTTTGAAAGAAATCAAGTTAAAATACACCTAATTGACATTTTAAAATTTTGTTTCAGTGTTTTTAAATTATGGCAGTCTATTAAATCGTTGTGTTATAAAATAATTATAGAAATATAAAAAAAATGGAAATATTTTTAAAACCATAAATTTTAGCGGTATTAATGCATTTAGGTAAAAGTTAGGTCTTTAAGAATACTATTCGCCCATAGCAAAATATACAGGGCATAAGGCAATTGATGTACGTTGAATATGCTAAAATTTCACACGAAGCCTTCTCTCCCCTGTTCAATATATCAATAAAACGTTTACATCTTTTCAAACCCTATACCTAGCTTAATTATATCCCTGAACTAATTTCTCTCAACTTAGATAATAAACCAAGAATTAATTTTTATTGCTAACCTTACATTCAGGAAAAAACTACATTTTTGTTAAATAACTTGGCAACGTTGCGTTTTATATATACCGGTTGGCCAGATAAGAAAGCAAAGTGCTGTTTCTCGGAAACTATTCGTCGTAGAGGGTTGCGGTAAAATTTTATTACTAAAGTGGCCAAAAAAAGACGGTGGAAAATATTTTCAAATTTTCTAGATCACCGCCAGGGGGCGTATCCGCCGTCCTAAACCTTTAAAGTGATTTTTTACTGAAATCCACCTAGTAAATGTACAAAAAAATTATATGCGTTTTAAAGCTCAGCTTTATTCGAGTAATTTTTGTTTGACGTATCTATTAAAATAAAGTGGGGGGGGGGGGGGGATTTAGTGATTTTTAAATAAACAGCTGTAACTCCGAAACGACTGAACTGATTTTAATAAACTTAGTCTCGTTGGAAAGAGCATTTATTGCTCCATCAAGTGCGTTTTACCTCTAATATGACTAATTTTTAGTGATGCCGATAGAGCGCCTTTTTTGATATAATACCTATCAGCAAACTGGAAAATTCTCAAAAAAATTAAATGCAACAATATGGCTTTTTTTCCATAAAAATGAGATGAAATCATACCTAAATAGGTTAGTGAAAACCGCATCTCGATATCTTATTCATACCTTAAAATACCGAAGAAAGAAAATTTAGTTATTATAAAATATGAAAAAAAAAACATGTAAGGGCATAATAATCAATGCATATAATATGCAAGTGCAGAATAGGCAGAATATTAGGGGTAGGCCATTGAGAAAAAAACATATAGCTAAAATCAAATTGTAAACAAATATTAAAATTTGCCAAACAGTGTAATTTATTTTTGTTGCACAAGTAAGTCCTTAAAACTACCTATAATGTCTTTTACAAATGATGAAGCTGTTGATATGATTACGGTATATTTTGAATGTCTTAAAAATACGACATTGGCTAAAAGAGTATACTCAGCTCGATATCCAGAACAGCGTGTATGCGATGCGAGAATTTTTCCGCGTTTAGTGCAAAATTTGTGTAACACTGGAAGCTTTCGACCAAAGTTGCAAAGAGACTCGGCTAGAAGAATTATTATTATTATACATGTCATTGAATCCCTTCGTTAGAATGAGATTAATGTCTTGCGCGTTGAATATGTCACGATCTACTATTCAAAACATTTTAAAGTATCCTAGGTAAGTTCTTATGTCACTGAAAATACTACTTTACATGTTTCACCATGTGTTTGTAATTTCAAACTTATGGAATGCACCCGTATCATATGATTTTACATCAAGCCTTACATGACGAAGACTTTGACAGACGGATAGATTGTGCTTGGATGTTGGGCATGATCAGGGAATACAGAGGATTCTTATCCGAAATTCTTTGGACGGATGAGTCCATTTTTAAAAGTGATGGAATCGTTAATTTGCATAATATGCATTATTGGTGTGATACCAATCCTCACTGGTTGCACGAGGTCCAACATCAAGGTCGTTGGATTGTTAATGTGTGGTATGGCATCCTGGGCGGAACTATTATAGGTCCCTATTTCTTTGATGAACCACAAAATGGTGCCGTGTTTCTTGATTTTATGGTAAACCAATTGCCTATTTTATTTAGAACATGTACCCTTGAAATTACGGCAAAGTATGTTTTTACATGTAGATGGTTGCCCAGCACATTGTTCAATAAATGTGCGAGAACAATTAAATTTAATATATTACCAGAGGTGGATTAGACTAGGAAGTCTATTTACTTATCCGGCATAGGCAATTTTCACCCTAGATGGCAAAAGGTTGTTAACAAAGATGGTGGTTACATTATTGAATATAAATAAATACTTGTTAAAAACTTATCTGTTTGAATTGAATGTTAAGAAACAACATTACTTTTCGTTCCCCCTATTATTAAGTTCCCGGACTTATCATTTGTATTGAGCCCGTTAGAATGTTAATTCGTCATAAGGTTCCAACTGAATTCAAAAATTCAAAAATTTGTTCCTTTAAAATCAATTACGAAAGTAAGAAAGTCATGAGCAAAATTACCCAGCTACACGTCTCCTGTAAAAAAAACTAAAATATGACTTTAAGGTAGTTTTTCTATGGTCTTTTAATTAATCGGAAAAACTAAATGTACTAAATTAACAATTAAAATCATTCACACAGATCTATAAAATGTGATACAATGTTACTGAAACTTAATATTAACGGAAATAAATGGTATCACTTACCACTAGTATCACTAATATTGCTGATGGTCAGTTCCACGAATTTTCTCCCACAAAAGCTCATTTTTAAACAAACCCTCATGTGACCTGTTTTCACTTTGGCTTTCGAGTACCAAATAATCAAAATTATACTATGAAAGATCGTAATAATTTACACATTCCATCATAACAGATGATATGAATTCTGAACCTTTATCAGTATCAATTTCAGTAGAAGCTCCAAAGCATAGTATGAAATTGTTAACAAATGTTTACTGCATCCTTAGATTCTCCATATTTAGTTAAGTCATATTGTATAGTTAATATTATGTGAAAAATTAAAGTTTTGTTTTTGGCACTTGTTGCAGATTTTTTATATAATTTTGTACATCACTGCGTAAACCTTTCTCCAAAAGTAATATTTCTTAATGTTATTTGTCATTCTTTTTATTCCCGCACGACCACTTGTCGGTAAGAAGTAAAAACCTTTTTCTTCTCATCATCAGTAATTTTCTCAATTTTGTTAATTACACTTGTCCTAGGTATTTCGTAATATTTTGCATTTTCTCCTTCAATAACATGCTGTGAGTCATTAACGTATGATAGTATTTCGAAATACAAATATAATACTAAATCATCCTGCCCCTACCTGTAGGTTAAAATTAACCCAAAAATGTGTGTCAGTTAAAGATATAAAGGGATGTAAGAGAAGGAGTGTGAATATCATCGTCGAAAGAGACTCACATCTTTATCAGACGCTACATTATTAGTATCAAAATTGAATTGTGTTCTCGTCGTTATCAAACGAACTTTAATCCTTTTACTTGGTTTTACAACAGAAATAAAATTCTTTCCCGATTACACGTTTAACAAAATTACGAACAATAAAATAAGAAATTAATAATCAAGATTATTGAGCGGTGCTTCTAGTATGACAGTTATGAATATTAGTTTCTCTTCATACGCACACGCGCACACACCCAGATACACACATACACACACACGCACACGTACACAAGCACACACGTACACACGCGCACGCACACACTCACACACACGTACACACGCATACACGCACACTCACATACACACATGCACACACGCACACTCGCACACACGCACACACGCACACACACGCACACACGCACACACGCACACACGCACACACGCACACACGCACACGCACACACGCACACACGCACACACGAACACACGCACACACGCACACACGCACACACGCACACACGAACACACGCACACGCACACACGCACACACGCACACACGCACACACGCACACACGCACACGCACACACGTACACACGCACACACGCACACACGAAAACACGCACACACGCACACACGCACACACGAAAACACGCACACACGCACATACGTACACCACACGCACACACGCACACACGAACACTGGCACACACTCACACACGCACACACGCACATACGCGCACATACGCCCGCACACACACGCACACACGCACACACGCACACACGCACACACGCACACGCACACACGTACACACGCACACACGCACACACGCACACACGGAAACACGCACACACGCACACACGAAAACACGAAAACACGCACACACGCACATACGCACACCACACGCACACACGCACACACGCACACACGCACATACGCGCACACACACGCACACACGCGCACACGCGCACACGCGCACGCGCGCACACGCGCACACAGGTACACCCGCACACACACGCACATTATTGCAACTTAGTAAGTGAACGCTTTTATGTTTTGATAGCATTTAATCAATAGTATTGGGCACTAAATTATTACCAAATAAGCTTTAAAGTGTACGGAATACGATGGGACCTTCAGAGTCAAAAAACAAGCCTTCTTTTTTGATGCATTTGGAGATTGTTTATTAGAACTTGTTTTTCAGCTTTTCCCGCTTGTAGTTTGATTTTGATGCGAACATCTAAGAATTTGGTCAATCCTTACATAAGGGTTCTTTTCGGTTGTTTGACTTTGCCGTAACTTTAGTCATTCAGTTGAATGTTCTGTAATGATGTAATGAATTTATATCAATTATGAGTGAATCTTTAAATAAATAGTGATGGAAATTGTTAGTACAGTAACAAAACCTTTTTGGTTTTAAAGATTTTATGTCATTGACCAACTTAAAATGTAACAGGGATAATGTTTGCTAAGTTATTGTATATTAGTTTTTTAAGTCAGAGGTATTGTATTTGCTTGAAAAGTTACATCCAATTCTCTTATAGCAAATAAAAAAACTTCCTTAAGTTGGCTAACTTAAACAAAGAGAAACTTTTCGCTTATATAAAAAAGGTAAGTTTGCACGACGTCGTAACTCAGCGACGTACATTGCTTAAGATATTTACTATAGATTGACAACACTTTTCTTTATAAGGTCGTAAGGAAGACAAACATAATATCCATAGCTATAATCAGATAAGCAAGTCAGGCACCACTCTTTTCTCAGATTATTAACATACAACAAAGAATGAGAAAGTTGTACCTTAATACCACATATAAATTTAGTAAACAACGCAAGACTTGTATCTACTTGTTATTGTTTAATAAAAAGAAAATAATATCTGCTGATTATTTTCAGCATAAAAGCAAATAAAATACTATTTAACTTTTCGCAAAGCTTTACAGCAGTAAACTGATTCTGAATCGATACCTAAACTATACATAACATATAACCTGTCTACGTAGAATTATTTCAAAATGAAAGTTGATTAAAGCTGTATAATTGCAATGTAATAACAATGTTTGTTTTGACATATGTCAACTAAATACAACTGAAGTGACGTTATGCACCCAAATGTTTTTATCGTAGAAAGAATTAAATAAGATCAGCTGTTTTCTTTTCATTACCACAGTACTAAACCTTCCGAAACACTATTACACTAACTTTACTTTAATGTTCGTAAATAAATTCATCTAATTTGCCCACTTAATAAAAACGTGATTTGCACTGAAAAGGATACCTACTTACTTGTACTCTACACATAAATTGATTACGCTGTATCAAAAGAAATTGCTGTCGAGAACATTATTTCTTGACAATGCGATAGGGCAAAACATCAGACAAAATAAGCTAATTTCCAACAGTTTTCAATAATCTCAAATTAAAGGTAATATATCCTTGACTCAGGGCAACCAGCACAGATATATTGTGGCTACCAAATCGATCATACCTAAACAGACGGCATTTTCCCATATCTAGGGACACAAAACAAAACGGTATCTCAAGCTCAAACTTGTCTGTAAAGTAACATTCTATATGCACGCCATTTTTAACTCGTAGCGTAATTCACCGTGCTATCTTCAACATGAAGTAGCACCACACATATCGTCAATTTCAAACGGTACAAAATTTTCTTAACGGGAGGGAGAGATTTTCGCTATTAGATATAATAAATTAATACAGACGACAATTTTATTAAAAGAAGTTGCATACCTTTGAGGGGAAGTCAACTTAAAGTACGACGATATGGATTGCAAGGGAGGAAGAACGGAACTGACTTCAGCTGCTCGTTACGAATAAAACAAAAAATCTTTTTAATGTTAATTACGGGTATTTAGAATATTTCCTAGATATGTTTTGTAACTAGTTGGACTTATTTACATACGGGGAATTAAATACTAAATATTCCCCTATTGAATATATGGGCAGGAATGAGTAATTCTTTATAGCTTGGATACGCTGTTCAGGCCGGGTGTGGTAGCGACGAGGTAGCTACCTGGTAATTTTCTGTAACTCGGGGGCGGCGTAAGCTATTTAAACCTTCTGAAACTTTCACTTCACAGGACTGTGTAGTATACAAGTTGGCAGTTCACAGGACTGTGTAGTATACAGGCTGGCAGGATAACTGAATATTTTACATGGGTCGTTATTTAATGCAGTATTTATTTTATTCTCTGGATTCTCTCGCGACGGGCGAGCTGGTGTGGAATATGAAGGGATTTTTCCCTTCGATCTAGGTTATCGCGACTTGCGATTTAGGTCGTATACAGGTTCAGGACTTTCGTTATGAAGTAAATTGTTATCTCACGATGGGCGAGCAGGACCGAATATGGTTTCAGGACTTCAGATAAGAAGTAAATTTTAAAAGAACTAATTTTAAACTGGTAATTACGTTAAGTGAGATAGAGCTAATATTCACTCGTTTCACATAACGTTTGCTGATACTATCGTAGTTGACGGAGCGGGGCGACCGAAATGAAGGTCTAACTCTGAGTGGATTGTTACTTTTAACTCGTAGATTCTCTTCACGTTGTTTGGGTAGCCTGGAGTGTCGTGTTAGTAGGTTATGTAAAATATGTGCTGAGTATCGATTAATAGTTTTTGGGCTGGCGCACGTTGCGCTTCTTAATCGTTACCCTGGGGGTCGGTAGAACTTAGCTTTCGATCCGATGATGTAAGTAAAAGGCGACATCGGGAATGAACACCCAGAGTAGCGGTGGTTGGTTATAACAAAGATACATTTTTGAGCTGATTGTGCAAATGATTGAACTTGTGTAAACCTGTCTAAACTAGTCTAAATATGTTGCTGCATTGCGTACTGCAATATATGCGTTTTTTTGCTTCGGTCTCTTATAAACCTTCGAAGCAGTTGGATGCTTTCTTTCGTGATATATTTATCGTAATATAGTACTAAAAGAGTGAAAGATATGGCCAATAAGAGATTAACAAGTGAGAAACAACTGGAACATTATGCAAATATGGATGAATCTGAATGGGATGCCTTTCCCAGTGGCGATTCTGATAGTGACAATTATTTACCGTCGTACGAATCGAGCTCGAGCGGTTCACATGCATCAGATGACAATATAAATGCAGATGATTTGCAAGATGACGATGTGGCTGAGACTTCGCAACCAGTAGATTCAGATATTTGGACTGATATAATCCAAGCCCCACCAAATTTTATTTTTGATGAACAAGCTGGTTGGAAAAAAGGTTTTAGTAATATTAGTATACACAGTGGATGATTTTTTTTCAAATTCATTTACTACATTGTTAGTAAATGAAACAAATCTGTATGCATCACAAGAAATCGGACGAGTTGGAAAGGAAAGGAAATACAGCAAAACTGCTACATGGAAAGATGTGACGTTATCAGAAATGAAAGTATTTTTGAGTTCATTACTGAACATGGGAACAGTATCTTTTCCCTCAATTGAACATCATTGAAATACCAACGTATTTTATAAAACGTCTTTTTGGCGCCGATATATGAGTCGCAACAGATTTCAGTCAATATTGCGATATTTACATTTCGTCGTTAATACTATCGAAACTGATGACAAACTATACAAAATTAAACCAATTTTGGACTACTTCAATGAAATAATGCCTAAAAATTACGTACCTGATAAACAATTATGTATTGACGAATCCATGCTTCTTTGGCGGGGACGACTATTTTTTCGACAATACATAAAAAATAAGGAATACAAATATGGAATAAAATTATACGTATTGTGCGAATCTTACAATACCATCCTAAAAGTACGGGTCTACACTGGAAACGTTGAACAATTTGAAAAGAATGTGGGTCACGGTGGTGATCTAGTATTACATCTCATGGAAGATTATCTAGATAAAGGACAACATGGACAATTTTTATAACTCCATCGCATTGACAAAGTTGTAAGAAACTGAAATAGTGGGAATACATATGGAAACGGAATTATAAAGTAGTGGTCTGCAAATGGAAAGATAAACGAGAGGTGTTGACAATTAGTAATATGCATTCAGTTAAAATTGTTGAGGTTCAAAATCGGAACAAGAAATTCTCAATGAAGCCTAATATAATCCGTGACTATAATTCGGGAATGTCCGGTATAGATAGGGCTGATCAAATCCTCTCTTATTATTCTACTCTAAGAAAGACCATTAAACGGCCAAAAAAACTGGCGATAGATTTCTTTGAAATGTACATCGATAATGCCCACATTATTTACCGTAGAATAACAGGTACTACGATGACCAGTTTGAAATTTAGAGAATGTTTCATAAAATGTTTACTTGGAGATGATATGCTTGAAGATTCACATTCCAAACCGCCTAAATCTACATTTCATTATTTGGAAACTTTACCGCCAATTGAAAAAAAGCTTCGTCCCACAAAGCCATGTAGAGTATGCACCAGGCAAAAAGTACGAAGAAAAACAAGGTATTATTGTCCAATATGTACTGAGAAACCTGCTTTATGTGCTGAAAATTGTTCTAAAGTTTACCATGAATAAGGTATGTATTATTGTGTTCACTTGTAATAAATAAATAACTTGATTATTTTTACAGTCCCTGCGTTATTTACTTTATAATTACTTTATTTTTATTATTATGTTATATTTATATTGATTATAATAAATTTCTTATTGAATTGCGCCAAGTTGTTGTGTTTTTTCTAATTCCCAACGCCAGATACCTTCAAAGAACATGAAAACACTACGAGTTTGATCGTATGTAGCGTAGCTAAAACAAAAATGTTCTAGGAATTAATTCGTATCTGGCGCCTAAGCATAACCTTCGACCTACGAGATAATTCGTTGTCGGCAGCGAACGTGTTAAAGACATCCATGGTAACCAGCGCGTGAATCAGAGCGTCTGTAGCGAGTCATGCAATTTTATTGAAATCCGCAGAAGGCGGGGACGGCTTCTGGCGGTGATGCTAATTCAGAGATTGGTCGTTAGACTGGAGGGGACTCTGACGTAGCAAAATTCTTAACATTTTTGGAATAACGTCGCAATTTAACTAAAATTGCCTAATTAACAAATACTTAATTAAAAATTTTCATAAAGGATGCTTAAATATGCCTAAATATATGCAAATGATCTAAATGGATTTACAAATAATAACACAAATTCAAAACTTACGTTCAGGTAATCATAGCCAAAAATCGGTACGTTACAGTCTATAATTTTTGGACCAAACATGCACAAAACACAATCCCACAAGCACATGGTGCAGGAGCCACAAGTAACATTGTGTGGTGGAGTGTTGATAAGCTGGACTAGCATCACTAGGACAATGATTGACACAAAACATTACTGTGCTACAACGACACAGCCGAGGGTTAAATGGCATCGAGTCTGATTCAGGGTAGGCAGCATGACATGACCTGTGAAGCGATTCAGAACCATATTAATATAAAAAACGAACACTTTTACCCAAAAAAAAGTAAAAACGTCAAATCTGGTAGTTATATATCACAACCTGGAATTGAAAAATCGGTAAAATATCATTATCTTCAGTCAGTATCGTACTCAGAATTCCTGAAAGCAACTTAATGCACCCTAATGTAAATCTACCTATAAAACACAACTCATCTAACCCAAAATATCTAAGTGCGTGTATACGCAATACGACATAACTATAACGTCCGAAAACTAAAACAAAACTCAAACACATGGGGATGTGGTGTTAGAATTCTCAACCAACAAAAAATGACAACATAAACAAAACGTCCACCATACCTCACTCCAAGAATGAAAGACTTCATACCTCATTAATGGGCGTTCGAAAGGGTATGTCCCAACATAATCCTTCTGGGTGTTGGAAATTATCTTTCCCAACCGCGTCGTCCACACTCCTTTCATTAGTCGCCTCTTACAAGCTGCTGGCTTCTGCTGTAGAAAAATTATTACGCCGCCTCTACACAGCGGCAAATACAATAAACACAGAACTGTCTTTGTTCTAAATAAACTTAATGCTCAATAACAAATAAAATAGTTCGCAATTCTGAATAAAATTGAAAAATTATATCACTTCAATCATGAAACAAATAACTATTATTAATTAATTTACCAATTAATTAATACCACAATATACTAGCGAGTATTTTCACAGTGCATAATAAGTTTGAATTTCAATGAGTAACTGGGTTGCAAAGGTCACTGAGAAAGTATATATCTCATAATATTAAGCATTACTTTCTCAAATACTCGAATCCCAGGTATATAGAATAGAAAATACTATAAATCATTGTCATATAAGTTGACGAAAATGAATTTTAGCAGTCACTAATACATATATTTAATGTTCACTTTATTCGCCCTTAAAACACCCATCAAGAGAATCGGATAACGTTTATTCTTACATTACGCAGCACCTCGCACTTTACCCTACTTCATAATAAATCATTCAGTACTTTGAGCTTTCCTTCAAACAGAATTTCAAAAGTGTAACCAAAATTTTTCTCCTTTAAATTTTAATAGAAGGTTTTGCTTAACAGCGTGTTACATAACAAAAAAAAGGTTAATATTAAGTGTTACATAGTATCTATCAAAATAGGGTTTACTTTAAATATTGTAAATAAAAGCATTTAACTTTGCCAGAAAGCTCATTAAAACTTTAATTAATCAAGTCGATACATAAATTGCTTTTAAAGGAATATAACTAAATTAATTTTGATTAAAATTACAGTGTGTAGGTTAAATGATGCTTACCTTTGTGAACAGTTATCGGCAGACATCTTATAATAAAGGGACGCCCAAAGCGCGTTGTGGAGAAACTTGACTGACTTGCTTACTTTGCAAATTATCTTTACAAGAGGAGTAAGTGAGCAAACTACGTTGATGTTCTTTATGTAGTTGTATAAATATCGCGAGTTGTGTAATTTTCATTAAAGTTAAGACTACGAATGTATACCTATTATAAATTTACAGAGGGTTTTAATTGTATTAGCATTGTTTTGTAGGAGGTACATAGTCTACATTTCAAACTTGATTACTAAGACAATAAAAATTAATACTTTTTTATTACTTTTGTTAAGATTTTATGTATTACTGTCAAGTTTCTCGTTTATCGTATTTCGCTCGCTCATTAAAGTGTAACCACCATCGAGTGAGCATTATTATCATGTATTCTCCTGTTTATGAGCCAACATCAGCGGACATTAGAGATTTTACTGACCTGTTAATGAACTATTACAACATAACCGTTCAAGTTGATGATGAAAACGATGACGTGGATGAGCTTAATGTATCTGAAATCCAAGATGATGGTGATGATTCATAGAAGAGGAGTAGTTATGGATTTGGGCCGGGCCGGACCGAGCTTTGGGCAAACTCGGGCCGGCCCGAAATTAAAAATTTGGGAAACGGCCCGAAGCCCGGCCTGAAAAAAAAATAGCACAACCCAACCCGAAGCCCGGCCCGACCTACGCACCGGGCCATGCGCTGCCTGACTTTTAGCTACAAATGGACTATATATCTTTATTTCTGAAGTACATTGGAATTTTTCCGAACCGTAATAGGTAGCGGGTTGAAATTTCTCGAGCTATTTAGGTATTTCACTAGAATAATGATTGAAACAAGTCATATATTATTAATAATGTCTTCTTATTAATGGAATAAACCACTATAACTGTGTAATACGTAATTTGCGTTACGGTCCCTAACCTACAACCGTTTTCAAAGTATTCATAAAATTAATCTCCGTCTGTTGGAGTTGGACTATGAATATTGTTATTAAGTTTTTGATGTTTGTAAATACTGATGGTGAAGTGATTAAAATGGAACCACAACAAAAACAAACATTAGGGGGTATATATATATATATATATATATATATATATATATATATATATATATATATCTTATTAGTTCAGTTTGTAAGAAACGATTAAGTATAGTACTATCAATTCCTTTTGGGATGCATTCTCCCCTCTTTTCTTAAATCAGTGTTAAAATTATGTAAAATGCCTATTTATAAATACAATTTATTTTGAAACATCACATTAAAAAAACTTTAATTAACAATTTGTGATGTCTTGCTCCTGCGCTAGAAACGTATAGTGTTCACCCTTAAAAATTGAAGCGCAACAACATTATTGTAATGCCACACACATTTTAAAAGTTTTTCCTTTATGGCGTACATAATATTATTCTACACTAAAAGAAAGTAACCTTACTCAAAAGGTCATGAAACAGTGACGCCCTTCTGGTACGCCTATAAAAGGTTCTATCTTAATTAGACTGATTTTAAAATAATATACCTGGGGTACTTTAAGAGTTGATCCCCTTGTGTTCGCTTGAGAAAGGTGTACTTTCATTTTCTTCGGCCAGCTAGGTACTGTTACCACAACATTTAGTATTCACTATTACTCTAAAATAAAAACTAAAGGGATTATAAGACTTACTAGAAAAGGGTTATGTATCAATCAATTTATTCAACAAACAATGACAAAACAATTTTAATTCCAAAATCTTATTATGATACCCAAAAGAAAAACCAGTATAGTAACTGTTGACAAACGTCTCCTCATCGATCAATACATGTTCAAACTCTACTTAGGATACTGTTGGTAGCGTTTAGAATTGTTCTACCTTCTACGTCAACCTGATTTATTAATTCGATATGCTATTTTGTATTGTAATTCGTCAACAGTCTCGTGCATATCCCTATAAATTTCATGCTTTAGGTAACCCCAGAGAAAAAATCTAAAGGCGTTAAGTCCAGCGACCGTAGAGGCCCTTTAGCAGGTGAACAGGTCCATTTGATGAAGTTTAGAAGGATACAGGATGCGTACGAGACTGTTGAGTAATTACAAAATGCGATAACCGATACAGAATTAATAAATCGGGCTCACGGTACAACAGTTGTGAAAGCTACCAACAGTGTCCTTCTCAATAGATTTCAAAAATATATTGATCAAGGATGGGTTGCTTTTGAACATCTACTATAATGGTTTTGGTTATTGGGTATCATAAATAAGGGTGCCTCATAAAAAAAAAGTTACTTTAGCTAATAATAAATAATTATTTATATTTATTTGTTTTTCTGCTTTCACGTAAACAACACTACTAATTTGGTCATTTAACAGAAATCGTAGCTACAACGATAACAAAGTTAGGAATGATGCGCACTAAACTTTGAACACACAATCCTTCTCGTTATCGTATGTGTATTGGTATCGGGTCGGCCCGAATAGCCCGGATGGTTCTAAAATCCCCAGTTCTTTGTCCGGGCCCGGCCCGAAAAAAGTTAGGCCCGGCCCGGATAAAATTATGGTGACCCGGCCCGAATTCGGTCCCGAAATCGTGTCGGGTTCGGACCGGGCCGGCCCAAAATCCGGTGCCCGAGACCATCCTTAAAGAAAAGCAATGAGTTAGAGGGGAAGGACGCATCTCAAAACCATGATGATGATAGTGACGGATCACAGTGGAAGAAGAAGAAGACGTAATGAAATAAATAATAATAAAATGAAATAAATAAAAGTAAGCTGATTTTCCCAAGATGTAAGTTATGATTTGATTTATTGAGATTGCTTGATTTGGTCGATTGATTGATTGAGATTGATTGATTTGATATGATCGAGAATCATTTGTTTGAGATTGATTTGCTTAATTGAACTTGACTAATTTAATTTGATTAATTGATTTGTTTGTTTGAGAAAGAACCGAGAGGGACGAGAGAGAGAAACGGCAGAAACGAGAGACGAACACGAATACGATCAACCTTTAGTATAGAAAACATTCATTAGGCCATACACCACTAGATGGCGCCACAAACAAACCCTAATTAGTCTTAGAAATATACGGCTTGGTGGCGCCACCTATATTTCTGAAAATATTCATTAGTCCATACACAACTAGATGGCGACACAAATTCAAATTTCGCAGCAAGTGGTGCTTGACAGGAGGGCGTAGACCGCAACACAAGTTCCTATACTTGTCTTACAAGTTAGCATTAGGAGCCCTTATTAGAATACTATTTATTGTTAAGGGGACCGCGACAAGGGGGCACAGACCCTAACAAAAGTTCCTATACCTACCTTATGAACGGCAAGGGGGCGAAGGCCCGAGAGCAATTTCCTATATCTGTCTGTCTTATTTGATTAACATTTAAAAATTCCATAACGATGATAACGTAATGCTCTTCAAATACAACCCAATTAGCTAACTAAACTCAAGTGTACGTATTTATAGTATTTCTCCCCAGGGCCAAATTAACTCACTGAAAAAAAAGCCAAAGTCAAACCCTTGGTCAAAGTGATATTAGAATACAATTTCATGGAATTATATATATATATATATATATATATATATATATATATATATATATATGTTAAAGTTGACTTTTTACAATCTGAGTATCGTTATTCAGAGATAGAAAAAATTTAAACAAACACTTACATTCAGCCTTTTTATTTCTATACATTTTACCTTAGGCTATCTCAAATAATTTTAATAACATTGTTTAGGATAATTACTCAGTCTCTTTTATAATAAACTCATTACGAAAAATAAACCACAGTGTAAAATAGAACCATTATCCTTGTGATAATGATATAAATGTTACATAGATAGAAGTAGACATAAACGCATGCTAACTTTAAAAAAATATCAAGGCCATCTGCTTCTATAAGATATCAATAATGCAATTTAATCATTTTTAGTCGTATTTAATTTTTAGTCTTACCTTACGCTACCTGTAATAATTTTAATAACATTTTTTAGGATAATTATGCAGTCTCTCTTATAT
Organism: Vesta saturnalis; assembly: GCA_036346205.1. Lineage (NCBI taxonomy): Eukaryota > Metazoa > Arthropoda > Insecta > Coleoptera > Lampyridae > Vesta > Vesta saturnalis. The sequence continues at coordinate 4,107,704 of JARFJB010001119.1, read as the reverse complement.
TAAACTCACTACGGAAAATAAAATCACACTGTAAAGCAAAAACAGTTATCCTTGTCAGAATGATGTTTAAACTTCATGTTGGATAGACAGAGGTATAAACGTACGTCAACTTTAAGAAAAATACCAAGGCCATCTGCTTCTATAAGATATCAATAATACGGTTTTATCATTTTCATTCGTGTCTAATTTTTAGTCTTACCTTACGCTACCTATTTCCAGCCACTACAAGAGGGTGCAGACCCTAACACAAGTGCTTACAACTCTCTTGCAAGTTAGCATTAGGGCCCTTATTAGAAAATTCACAGCGGCAACTCCAAGGCCGAGCCCAAGGTCAACTCCAAGACCGTGATTGAGGTCAACCTCAAGGTCAAAATTACGTCCCCCAAATGGTGCCCTACTACTACGCAAATAGAACGTAACATTGATAAATTGCATAAATAATAATGTTTATATGTGATATTCTTGGAAGGGGTTCGCTCAACATAGCACCGGCTTATTTGGATACTCAATGCAAATGTTTCTTGTGAGTTTCCTTTGGTTACGTCTTTGGGAAATAACGCAGATTTTTCGCAATGCCTGGTTTGTTCCATCTTTCTTTGGAAAGTTAACCATAACATTTTTGTTTTGTGATCCTTTTGAAATCGAAGATCTATTATCACTTGAAAAAGAACCCATCATGTTGCGATATCCTTCACTGTATTTGTGCAAAATATCATTGCAGCACAATTTTATGTAGTCATACATTGAAATGTGGAGATCCTCTTTAGAGTTACAGTATGAAATCTTAGAATTTACAAGCGTCTGAAGAGTTAGATGAAAACCCACTTTTGTAAACCAAGTGTACCTTTTTCGTAAAGAATTGTAAGGTTCAAAATCTGATCGAGGGGGCCAACAGAGCCCATATCTTGATTACAAAATTCAATGTGGGCAGGGTTTTAAATTAAACTAGTATCCCGCCTACTATGTAACAAGATTTTTCACAGAACCCTGCAGTATGCTTACTTGTCAACAAGTATACATCTTTCTTTTCTTTATATCTTACAAACAGTTACATGTCTTTCCGTACAAAGCATGATTAGTACGTGTCTAGTGGAATTCCAGATAACTAATCAGGAACTCCACGATTGCTTCTCATAGTTGCAGTCAAATGGGTTCCTTGCGTCAGTAAAAATTGCGAAACCGCACGGAGGTATAGCAATTGTTCAAAATTAGTTCTCGGCCACTATTCAGCACACTTTGGGCTAGATACGTGACAATTCTTTCAAAAACCGAAAGGTTTTCGGTTCTTCGAATGTTGGATACACCGAAATTGTCAGAATTGTTTTATAGCTTTCGGAAAAATGTAATTAATATACTCAATTATCAAATAGCCAAAACTGGCCATATCACCTTCTTGCATATAAAATTTCGCATTTCTTTAGTGAAATCGTAATTATAACGCACAGTAATATAACATTTTTAAGAGCAGTATCATGCAATTTCTACATAAGATTGTCTAAACTTTATATATCTTTAGTAGTTGCACACATACTGTGTGCATTTGTAGTGCAAACGGTCTTTCTCGCACTGTGAAGATTGCCGATTTTTAGGGTCGAGCGAAAAAACATAACTATAGAGTTGTAGCAATATAGTAAGGAGCAAAAAATATTGAATTGCTTCGTAGCTACAGGTTAATGTTTAGTTAATAATTAAGATCAGTATACTTTATCTCACACCCTTCATTGGATATAAAGTAAAATTTACGGTAATTGTTACTTTATGGTCATTACTTACACGCCATTGATACGCTTTCAGTGGAAACTAGTGTAAAGATATGAGTATCTACATACCTGACACCAGCAGCAGAATTCGAGGTAAACTGTCCTGAACCGGGTGTAGTGATATATTGCAGACCCCTTCTATACCGGAATGATCGATCGCGTGACATGTCTGTGATCTACCTTTTCGGATATATAAGAAATATACAAGAAATGACAGTTGGCCATAATAACCTCTTGCGTGGAAACCTTTCATCATTATGAAGACATATATAAGAACATTTTGGTGATTCCCTACGCCCAAGTTTTGTGGTAAAACTAAGACCTATGAAAAGCTTTAACTGATTTTCACTCTGAGAGGGCTAATGCGAGTGATAGTTTGGTGCGTCGGGTGGAGATTTTTCCAACGACAGTATTATCACAGTTTGTGTTTGTGTTCCTCACAATTTTTATTAAAAAGAACAAGTTTTAGAAAAATTATCCTTAACATTGATTATTATTGAATGCGAATGTTACATTTTTAAGTTCATACCATAACCAAACGGAAGGCAACTTGTGACATTAAAACTGGGCCAAATTGTAACATTAAATTGCGTCAATATTTAACAACAATAAATAACGCCAAGTTGTAATAACAAAACGTGGTGATGTAACTACTCAATTGTTATGATGTAATTTGAATATTCTAATAAAGTAATAATGAAATTAGGCAAAATTCTCCATAAACACAAATCATATAACTAATTGAGATACTTACCTTTCATCACTAATTTGTGCCTTTGACTCTTATCGGTAGATTAAGGTAGGATGGGTTCTAATAAACTGATTTGCTCATATACCTAAATTGCTGCCTGATTCCAGTTTGCTTAATTATTTTCTCTTCACTAATTAATAAAAAAAAGTAATATAAAAAATTATAAAAATATAATTAAATGAAATCTCGAGCGCCATGTTGTCTTTATTTAAAGGAACAACAAAACCTAGTTAGTAACAATAATAGCTTTTATGAAAGTAAAATAAAAAAGTAACAGCGTGCAATTATGTTTATTACCAGAATTATGATTAGATAAAATATAAATACCTCGTTCGCATGAATTGGAAACGGTCAACTCAGTGATGTCATTGTTGTATCAACATGCGTAAATTATTGTAACCATTTAACCGCCACACCCAATAACTCGAAGTATTATTATAATTTCTTCTTAAAATATTTCATTGTTTCGAAATTTTGTATGCACTAATTGAAGTTACTTGCGAACTTAAAAATGTAATTAAAGTATACATTATAAAAGTCTGCACAAAGTGTGCATTCTAAAAAAATGCATTTAAAAAAAATGAGTAAAATATAAGTGCAAAATAAGTGCCCAGAAAAAAAAACAAATGCTTTAGTTTTAAATATAATGAATTAGAAAATAACACCATCAAAATCTGAGGGCACTAAATAAAAAAATTAGGTAAAAACCATGCTTTCTGCTGTAACATTCAGCATCAAGTGAAAAAATATAGCGGCTTTCCGAATAACTCAAGTGAGTATTTCCGCTAAAAGTTGTCACGCGTTGCGCGGATACAATAATCAGAATCCAAGGGAACTTATAACTCTTTATGAAATATTACACCCAAAAGATATGTTCTAGGAAATGCAAACTAAATTGCCTTTCTCAATTCTACATTTTAATAATTAAAAACTTTTCTAATATTACGCCAAATAAAAGAACGATCCTAAATTAATGTATTTTTTAATATAACCACAAAAAAAGATTGTTACAAACTAGAGTCATTCTATGCAGGTTCGCTGCTTTAAACGGATCTTTGCCTCTCGCCTTTTTGTATTTCGAGTGTCACGGGGCACATATTCGCCAATAATGGAGTGATAAATTATCGTTTGTTTGAATTGATTAAGAATGCCACATTATTTTTCAGTTATTGTAATTTACGCGTTGGATGTTTAATTAAGATTATTATTTTAGGTAATTCTAAGGAAGTTAACTTAAGTGAAATTCCAGGACACTTTATTTATTTTTGGATGGAATCGAAACCATAAATATGATCACAGGTAACGTATAATATTTATCAACTCTTTGTGCGTCTATATATTTGAATATGCTCTTGTTACTGTTAGATCAGTGTAATTTTAGTTACAGAATCAATACCCCTAGGATTTAAGTACATGAATCCGAATCGTCCTTGAAGTTTTTGGGTAATAGTTTATCAATTTATGTATTTAATTTTTTCTAGTCGCAGGGATTTCGCAGTCATTTTTATATCATATTTTATTATCTTTAAAGGCGCCAAACCTACTTAGAAGAGTGCAATTTTGTGGGTGTACCAAATCCGTCAACACAATTTATCTATGTTTCACTGTGACGGGGATAACTGGAGGGTAGTAGGGGTGACAAAGTTCAATACGACTTGTCAAAAGCTTTCGAACGAGTGGTCGCATGACGGTGTGAGCTACAGTTTTAGAATTATGCCAACACCCAACACGTTGTTTAGTGTACCATGAAGGCACACTTTTTTAAAACTAGGAGTTCATTATTGAACTCTGAAGTCATGTCTTTGGACGTTTTTCCACTGATATCTTTGAATAAACAGCAATTGTAACATCCCTGGTCAAAACCTCTGTGCCCGTCGAAAATGTAACATTCACTTACTGGGCATCGGTGCAGCACGTTGTCAAATGCGCCAAAAATCGCGTATTTCTACGTATAATCTTTCTTGAGTAATATGCATATGTACTGTTTTTTATATATTTTAACCTAGATATTTGATCTCCAGGTCAACCATATTAGTATTTGGAGTACTACTGTATGGAGGAATACCGTTTGGCTTAAAATCGACGTACGGGCAGAAAGTACGTGGATGCCTCCCATTTTGATCATATATATAAATCCTGTGTGTGACCACAGGTTTGTCATCAATTATTTTTAAATCGATAACTGCAGCCTAGTTGTCCGTAAGTAAGTAAAATTTAATAAAAAATGAGTACCATCAGTCACATCTTGAGCATTTCTTATACTGAAATCGACAAATGATTTAACTCCAATCATAAGTTTAAGTTTATGAAGCTACTGCGTTAATTCCCTTAAAGGGTTTCAAAATGCATAAACTGCTAATTTAATTAATCAAAACATAGAATGCGTTACTTTAACAAATGGTATTTTACTGTAATTAATTAACTGCAATATTACAGTAAGATTTCAATTAAGCAAGCCGATTAGGATTTATTTGCAAATAAACTGTGAATTGTCGCCTGAATCTGTCTTGTTTAATCCTTTCTGTATCGCATTTTTCTTTATGAACGGCATTAATACTGACTTGGGGCTTATTTAATTTCCTTATCCCATATTTATAACTTCTGTGTGAAAATCGCATTCTTTATTTGAAAAGTTAGCGAACAAAGGTGTTTCAGTGAACGTTGACTTTACACATTATGGGGCAAATCGAAATTTCGATAATGCCATGCATTGGGGAATAAATTGTGTAACCTTATTTTAGTATGTGGGTTGAACATAATTCTTATAGTAGTATACGTTGCTACCAGTTGAACAAACAATATATTCCTTTTTACTCTGCATTTATTGTTTGACAAGCTAATATGACATGTGAGTGATCACAATTTGTAGAAATGGTGAAACGGTCATTACTTCTACTATATATTTATATTCCAAAAGTTAAAATCAAGATTATGAAACTTTATTTGGTTTAAATTATTATAAGTTTTGTTATGAACGAATAAGTACATGTCATAGGTTCAAATCCTGGTCGAGGTAAACTTTTTATTTATTTATTTAATAAAATTAATCACAATCTTTAATACAGGAATTTGATATGAAAATCTTGGTTTACAAGTTTAGGAATGAGGTAAATTACGCACACCGTGTAATATTTACATTAGAAAATAACTGTCGTTTTATAGTAATTATAGTGTTTATGTACGTTTCAGGAATAAGCTTTTCCCATCTTCAGAACAATTTGTACATTGTAGCATTGAAACCCTTTATAGAAAAGGAAATTAGAAAAATTCTCAACTATATGGGTGAACCTTCCACATTTTATGATACCCGTAAAATGTGGAAAAGAGTACACACCTAGAACTAAATAGAAATACAGTTCGCAGCTTTATTTAAAAAAAAACGAATTGCATCCTTATCATATCGAGTATCATCAAGCATTAAGTGAAATCGATTTTCAAAATCGTGAATCTTTCTGCCAATGGGTAACTACTAAAGTAAACGAAGAACCCAATTTTGTTAACCCATATTAGCGGTAACGCTTTCACGCGTTTATGTAAAGCGGGCTTTATTTCGTAAGTAACGTTAAAGTTGATAGATGGCACGGGTTTTCAATTGTCAGATGATTAAAACAACTGACTGAATGGTGCTGTTCATTGTATTCAATTGTATCTAATCTAATTTGGTGTAAGTACTAAATCATTTATTTATTGATATTGTGTGTTAATGAAGTTGTTATATTATATTCCTAACATATGAACGTACATAACTATAACGTATTGAAAACAATTATCATTTAGATGTAACAGTTAGGTTAGGTTGTTTTTTGTGTGACCGTATCGTAACGCTAGGCTAATACACTACCTATTTATATCGTTTCTTGAGAAATATCAATTTAATTCAAAATTCCTGGATAATTCATAAAAAATTGGGAGGCAATTTATGTCAATTTGAGTTCACCCGCGAAATTGTAATGTCATACCTATGGAATACCTCCTAAAGGTCCGAGTCGTCCAGCAATATCCAAAACCAGCCTATAGTTGGAACAGAGTAGGCGATTGTAACGACCCAGAAATACGGTGAGCGAAATAAATTTTAAAATAAAGAAATTATAAAGATAATTCTGTAAATAACAATTCATTTACGCTTTCAGAATCCAGGTATGATAACAAACGACAATTTTTCGTGCGCACCGTATCCCCTCTAGTGGATGTGCAAACCCATCGCGTTCCGTCCCGCCTAAACCCCCCTTTTAGACCAGGTATAAAACCGGAAATTTACATACAATTCAGCACCGAGCTGGTAGCGTAGTGGTGACACAACCTGCTTAGCATTCGGGAGGTAATGGGTTCGATCCCCGTTACCGTCTACCTTGTATGAGGTTTTTTCAGGGGGTTTTCCTCATACACATGTAGCGGCATGGTCACTGCATATATGCACGCCATGTGCGGCTACTGGCGAATGCTGGGGTAGTATTTTCCCCCTCAGAACCCTAACTCCGTTCCTTCCAATCCTATCCTGACCACACCCATCCTTAATCCCACCATTCATATATACCTAATGTATATATGTGTGCTGGGAATCCGTGATTGTGGCTGAAGGAGCTAGGAAAGCTCGAGCAGCCCGCCCTCCCCTTTGGGGAGGGAATGAAATACATGGTCTTTTCCTTTTTCCTTTTTTATAATTCAGCATTATCTGTCTACGGTACTCATCTTCGTAGATTTCCTGTAGAATATCGTCTACAATTCCGTTCCAATAATAATTTATTACCTGATATAATTTATTACCAATCCGAAATCCTGCACTTCTTGAAAATTCTCCCGTCGAGAATAATTCATAACCTGACCTACTCTTAAAGTATATCCAGTATAAACTTAAATTGTTGAATATTCCCAGCTGAATTTCAAATTAATTCAAAAGAAAATACGTTGCAATTACCTGTTTACCGATTAATACCTATATAAATCCCGATTTGAAGAGAACTAGCTATTAGTACCGTACTTAGGAAAAACTGCTGACGAAATTCGGTGGTCTCCTAAGGACGTTACGGTCCTATTCAGTTGGCGAGGCATTTTAGCGACGTCTGTGGGATCACTGATTAGCTAGGTTCTTTTTGGAGGACAAAAACCCACCACCTAATTCCCTATTAATAAAATTTACTCTGTCTGGCTCTGAGTTTTCTAACTTGGACTGCAGGGGAGCTTATCCCTCTAATTCCCTATTAATACAAGTTACTCTGTCTAGCTCTGAGTTTTATAACTTGGACTGCAGGGGAGCTTATCCCGCCAATTCCCTATTAATAAAAGTTACTTTGTCTAGCTCTGACTTTTCTAACTTGGACTGCAGGGGAGCTTATCCATCAAATGTCATATTAAACCTTTAGATTCTATATATATATATATATATATATATATATATATATATATATATATATATATATATATATATATGGAACTTCCAGCTAGCCCCAGATAACTTATAAAAACATATCCGAATTCACCTGAAAACAAACCTGCTCCATAAATACTGATTTATTAAAAGAAACCAATTAAAAATAATCACAGCACAATCAAGAAGTTTAGTTTGGAAATATTCCAAATCATTGTAAATTAAATAAAAAGAAATTCTAATCAAGAATTTTAGTCAACCATCCCTAACCCTATTTAAAGATCCTTAATTTACAAACCCCTTTAATTTCATTCTCGTTTACGTATATTAAGTACATTAAAACCAATCGCGGTCTGTATACTACCAGACCGTGGAAACCAATAACATTGACCTGCTATCAGCGATCAACAGCTGGTGTTACGCCGACCGTAATATTGTGTTAAAAATATAGTATATTTTCACTTTGTATTAGAGAATAAAATAATAAGTCGTGTTTTAGAGAAACCGGGTTAACTTAATTTTACAATTTTACCCTATAAACATTCATTGACAATCACGTTAAATGATTTCATACCTTTTTAATATACAAGGACGTTTCCGTTGTGAGTGATAAAGACGACCTTCCGATAATCGCATCAATAAAACCACCCTGACTTTATAAACACAATTAAAAGTAAATTGATTAATTGGATAGAGATTGACAAACGGGATCCCGTATATCTTAGAGACAAAATAACAAACAGTGTTAAATATACAACAGTAATTTCCATTGTAGAAATCTCGTATTAATATAAAATTATAGGAAGTAAAATTACCTGAAAGACAATGAATCCTTGTATAAAACACTCACAACCGCACATCGATTAATCAAAACTTTTTAAGGGTGAACCTAGAAAGATTGAAACTGTCAGTTGGTTGTTTATATTTTTATTATACGTAATTCTCATTACAGTTCTACCAACGACCCAAACACGTGTGAACCAAGGTGAATAGATCACGTCAATACGAAGCCCGTAGGACCGAGAGGTATAGTGGGTGGCCTACCCACCAGCCAGAACATAATTTTTATTTTAGTTTTTGTACGATAGAATATTTTATTTTCATTTATTTTCCACGAATATTGTTTCATTTAGTTTTAATACAATTACCTGACAATTGTGAAATTGAGTATTTAAGTTAAAATGTACATATATTGAATTATGCTAAGTTGATACATTTAAAAAGAATTTGTAAGATTTAACAAACGTGTTTAATACATGTTATAAACCTGAGGTGTCAAAAACTTATTTAACAGAATAAGAGTCAACCGAAACCCATCCCTACTTCAACTGAGTTTAGTCGAAACAGCACTTAAATCCACATAGTGGAATATTCTTGTACGACCTACCAGAAAGGGTCTTACAAGGTGTCAGGTATGATGGAAAAGGACACCTTAACCGAATTCAGAATAACAAAAGACAACGTTGTTCAGGAGAAGGCTGTTCCTCTAGTGGACGTACAATGTGTAATAAGTGTAACGTTGGTTGTAACTTGATTTATCACTCTCCGTAATGGTGTTTACGTTGTTATCTGTCGTATTCTCCTCTTTTTGCTACGGGCTCAAAGAAAAACCTGTTTATTTTTATATCTATTTGTAAGCTCTTAACATTTACTGAATAATAATGCATTTTTTAAATATACTTGTGTTACCTTATTTAAAGCCTAGCGTTACCATATGGTAACACCATATTTCTGCAAATTTCTGTAAATCTGAAAGATATTTCTGTAAATGTGTAGAAGATATCATATTAGCATAAGCCTAGAGTCATATATTTCAACAAAAAATAGTCGTTATATAAAAATGTAATTCGGACTATTATGGGTTAATAACATTCTATTTACGGATGAGGCAACTTTTCACAATAATGGCAATATTAATACACATAACTATTATCACTATTCAGATACTAATCCACACATCTTAAGAGTTGTTGATCTCCACTATTAATGATCAGTTAATGTGTGGCGTGGTATAATCAATTTTAATGTGGTTGGTCCTTTTGTCTTTGATGGGAGTCTTACTGGAGAAAGATATTTTCAGTTTTTGGAAAATGACCTACCCGAGCATTTGGTAAATATCGAGGTAGATAATATTCGTACGATGTGGTTTCAACTGGATGGCGCCCCTGCACGCTATGCAATCAAAGTTAGGCAATATCTCTATAGAAATTATCCGATGAGGTGGATAGGACGATGTGGTGTGCAAAACTGACCAACCAGATCACCGGATCTTACGCTCCTTGGTTTCTTTCTATGGGGCTACGTTAAAAAAAAGGTGTACCAACATCCTCCCACCACAAGCGAAGATATGAAAAATAGAATTAGAGCTGCTAGGCGTGGTCAGCATTTTGAATATTTAATTTGAATTTATGGTTTTATTCGTTTATGTTTACTTGTTCAACTCATTTTTAGGAGTAGAGAGTTATTTTATTTTTAGTTATTAAGTTTTCCTATCAGTTAAAGAATTTATTTGTCATTGATATTTTTATTTGCTCTGGATTTTGGTTTGTTTTATTTGTTCTTCTGTATGTCAATATTTTCAAATAAAGCGTCAATATCTCAAGAAGGGTCCGACTTATGGCTATAAAACCTATTATCAGTTAGTGTCTACTTTGTTACGTGATTAAACGGGGAGCTGCAAGAAAAAAGATTCTCTGCTCATTCACAGATAGTAAGCACACCGAACTAGCTCAAAGATGTCGGTTCGGGCGGGGTGAGAGAAGAAAGGATGTTAAAGATGCCGGCGCCAAGAGCCGCTCCCCTATATAGAGAAAACTTCACCGCTGTCCCGACTCTTGGACAGTGGTGCAGAAAGTAATGAGCAAGGAGATTTTAGGAAAAGGGAAGGAGACCAGGAAATAGACATAACAACACTGCTGTAGTGCGAAAGAAACAAATGTATATTTTATTTTTAAAAATTTAGACTAAATAGTTGAAGGTGTGGATCTAATTAATCCTCAACAAAGCAATATATTTAGATACCCCAAATGTACAAAAAAAGAAATAGTAATTAAATACCGTTCGCAAGCCAGAATAGTTTTTCTCTATTTTACAGAAAAACCAAACTTAAACATTTCCCCTTTTCAAGGGAAGGCCTCCCGTTGTATTCCTAAAAGAGAAAAGTATATCGACGCGTAACTTATTACTAAATAATAACCAAAACAACTTGCGATGGTTTACACCAAAACGGATAATACCGAAATAAAATTTTATAGTGAGCCACACGAAACTTTTATAGCTCAGCAAGCATTTTTTTCTATTCTATTAAACAATAATGAACCAAATATATGTGAAAATTTAATAATTGCATACATTTCAAGACGCAAAAAAAATTTATGTCTACACCAAATGTAATGAAAACATATGTTTATCTAACAGTTCGTTTGGCTACTGTGTAATTACTTGTGCGCATCCCAATTACAGTGATGTCGCGCACAACACCAAAAATGGCAGCCACAACAGATACAATTAAATGTTATTATTATAATTACAAACAAAATAAGGGAAGGAAAGTAATGGTAAAAGAACAGATAAGGAAGGTTACGTAGTTGTGAAGTGAAGGATTACTTATTGATACAGCAACAAGGATATAGTGATAACAGGTATTATTTTAACTGACTAATTGATTACGTTATTTTTAGCAGGTGTACTTTATCATTATTCAATTAAAGTTCATGTAACCGTAGAGAAAACAAAAGAAAAAGGAACGATCTAACCTTTCTATAATCAGATAGTCATTACGTTCAGTCGATGCTCTCGGATCACGAACATAGGCAGAAGTTGTCACGATCCTGTTTGATTTTAGTTACGACTCAGAAGGTAAACCAGAATAGTACTTGTATGTAGATAATATGGAGATAATAGTCGAAGTTAAATCGTAGAATCCAAAAGTAGAAGGTACTTCGTTGAAGCCAAAAGAAGAAGGTAATTCCTGCAAGCTAAAAGGAGCAGGTAATTAACACTATGTAGGTAAATAATCTTTATTCGTTACCCCTTAGATGTAACGGACCAAATGAAAGTCTATCGAAGTGCTTTCCTTGCTTTATGGAAGCATCAATAATTCATGTCTTGATTAAAACGTCTTCAAACGCTAAGAAAGAAAGTCAAAGAAATTCACTGGTAACTTACTCGATCTTGCCGAAGAAAGTTTTTCTAAAACCGCATGTAAGCGAGCAACAAAACTTGTAAATAATGATTAGAAAAAGCACCAATTGTTTTATTGCAAAATATGCTTCTTGAAGATATATCCGATTATTTATATCGTATTATGTTATAAGGAATTTTTCCAAGAAGGCATCAAAAATTTTCAGCTTGGCAAAATGGACGCCACAGGAAAGAAATAAAGACGTAATTTTTATGTTAAAGTTGTATTAAACACCATACATTGTTATCACCCTTTTTATCTATAACCAGAAATTCTAAATTGTGGTTTCTCCACTAACGTCATCTAGAGAGGGCTTCTAAAAGCTTGTAATATAATTTCCCTTAATTACCTATATTTTAGGATACGTCACTAGAGGGAGTAACAATGCAGATTTTAAATGAAATACATAAATGTGAATTTATACCATTTGAATAACCAAAGGTACGAAAATTTATAATAGACTGATAGTAAAATTACTTGGAAATATGTGGTTCAAGCTATGAACAGAAACAATGTAAATATTTCTAGCAAGAAGGTTTGAGTAAATATGTACAACTTGTACAGAAATTTATAGAAAAGTACCAAAGTAACTTTAGTATTCAAAACACAAATTATTTCGTTACAACTTTTCACGGGGAATCGAAATGTGACAAAATATATAGGGGTTTGAAAAAATTGAGAAAAGCTTCATTTCGCGTAAGTTAGTCATTCTGTATAGTTTTACATGTTTTCGTAAAATTTCCCAGTTTGTTAGTAGACTATTATTAATAGTCGGTGGTATAAACAGATTTACAAAATCATGGTGACAACGCTCGCATCGTGGTTGCAAAGTAAACTGTATTTGGTACTAAAGTGACGATATCTGCAGAACCGTTAGTAATACAGATACAAATTTCTATACTTTAAAACATACAGGGTGTTACATTAAAAAAACAAGTTTGAGTTGGCATATTTTTGTCAACCGCTCTGTATATACCTAAATATTTTTAGAATGTAGGTCCAATGATCGTGTATTACCACACCAAAGTTGGTTTCGATATATCTAATAGTTAAGGAAAAATACTCCGTCCACGCAGTAGACACCCACCCTGTTATGTAATATTTTCTAATGTAAATATTATACGGTGTGTAATAATTTACCTCATTCCTGAACTTGTAAACCAAGCTTTTTATATCAAATTCCTGCATTAATTATACATTTCATGACGATTCAATCACAAATAACTTTTTTATTTGGTCTCTCAATTACATCTCTAATGCGTTAACTTTGCATACATACAATAATATTAGTGGCCACAATTTGTTAGTTAATGCAGCAATCCATATTGATATAGTAAAACGACCGCCTGCCTACCTAAAAGTGGGTATTAAGGAAATTCTAATACAAAATTAAAATTCAGGGAAAAATTTACACAGTTTACCAATTTGAATAATTAAAATGAGTATTAAATAAACTTGTATTACTGGCGGCCAAGATTAGTTTTTCCGACCTTTTAATTTCCTTTTTTTGTGTTCTGCTTTCTTTGGCTTTGAACCACAACTATTTCCTCTAAAATTCACATAACATCGTTAATTTTGGTGCTTTCGGATTGTTCTACACAACCCTAATCAATGGATGCTGCCGACCAATACAGGCGTTCTACGAACACGTTCTTACGGTATAAACTAGCAGTAGAACGGGATAACAGGTAAAATTGGGGTTTGCTCGACCAGCTCGGTGGTCGGGGTTGAAATTCCTAATTACGTCGATTCAGAGCTCGTTTAAATACTCAAATAACTCGCTTACGTGGACGTAATCACAGGTGGTCCTGGGACTAGCAAATCTTCGGTATACCTGAAAGGGTAGAATATTATCACACGCGTATCTAAACTACTTGCGTGCCGCAATATCAGTCACTAATCTGCTCAAAAACAATAATTCTGTTGTTACGACTTTCTTTTTTAAAAGAAATTACACTTCAAAGAAACGAAATTACTTTAAGTCAATTTACAACCAATTGAGATTAGATCAATCAATCCGCTATAAAATATGCTCAAATTCATGAAAAAGGATGCATTAACAGATCAACGTTTAAATTCTATGTTAAAATTAAATCATGAATTGTTAAACTTTCGAACGTAATTACTTTCCTTAAAATAAACAAAAAAAAGTTGACGTTACTTCGATGATTTCATTCTCATAAAAATACACTTAAAATGCGGGTGAATAAGGTGCTGTATAAGTAGTGTTCACATTAAAAAAATACAACCTAGAGAAGTGTGTTATTAAATAAACCAACATCGAGATATCAACACAATCATTACTTTAATTTTTCCTATACCAATGAAATCACTCTTTTTAATTAAAATGCAGCGATACTAGCTAGTTGCAACGTCTCCCTTTATTAAATTACTACAAAATATTACTCGTATGGCAAGATAACAAATCGTTATCCCAAATAATCTGCGTTATCTTTTCAACGCGATCATCACATAAAATTTCGGTACAAAATAGTCAATACAACAAATCAAAAGAACTTTTATAAATTTGAATTATAACAGATGTATACGCTTGTATTAAAAATTTAAACAATAAAATGATAAGAAGTTAATCCTAAAAGCTAACGTACGTTAGAACGTACAAAAAAAATACGCACAACCCTTTATTAAAATTGTGAACCACATCAAAGATATGAACGGAAATGATTACCTTAAATTTGAACAGCCCTTACATCGATTGCCTCTTGTATTTTAGCCTCTTTTGTGATACAGTCACTTGGTGGGAACCCAGAGGATGCAGCGGCTTCGGCGAAGTGATCGATGTTGAAATTACGCTCGAATCTCCCAGTATGACTCACCACATGAATGCTTCGCCTTCTAAGTTTTGATTAATATTACAATCGGTTGCACGATACACTGTTTGTATTTACACGTTGCTTGTTAACTTTACGCTACCTATATACAAGTAACACTTATTATTTTTAAAAGAAGAAAAATTTTGTATTTACAGCGAATTATTCGTTACCGACGATCTATGAACTTAATGTCTGGAAATTGGAAACGGACGTTTGGCTTCTTCCGCACAGAAGCGACAATTACTCCATACAAGAGGCAAAGCACTGGGAATTAACACTTACACATTTTATAGGATCCAAGACCTTTGGACAAACTGCACTTAACGATAAGTCAATTTCGTGTTGGTTAAACGACACAATAAGTTCCTTTCTACGGAACCTACCCTAACGGAAGTTCTTTCAACACGGATTTGAGGTAATGCCTATCCGCCAGAATTTACTGGCTGCCATAACGGTGAGTTGTTAACGCCTCTGCGTCTACATTAAGGGTCCCTCGCGAATCACCCCGTTTAGCGCTACATTGGATTCTTATTCCCCTACTTCTTAATTAGCCAATAATTATAAGAATTACTTAATATGTTTAATACGCGCCAAAAACGAACTAATCTCGAGAGCCGTCAGGAAAATTGCATCATCCAAAAAACATTTCGCAACCAACGGGTGTTATCAATGTAATCGATATCCTGTAAATTGAAGTTTTCATAACAACGTTGGACCTCAACGCCTCGTATCTAACCACGAAACTCTTTGTTTCGGACCAAAAATTTTATCGAAATCCTACGCCAATTTGTCGCCTAAAACGTTTTACAAACTGCAATATATGCTTTCTACACTATATTTGAATACAATATAACAATTTTAATGCAATCGATCATTCTCCAATGGCACAATTTCATGTAAATGACTATATTTAACGATATCTTTGTAAAGAGCCAGAATTGGGTAAGACAAATTAATTGTTATTTTAATAAAAATTATTAAGATAATGTTTAAATAATAATTCATTTTATTCCAGTTCTTAAAAATGTAAATAATCAGCACTTTTGCGTGCGCACCAGTACCCCATTTCACGATGTGCAGAAACGTTGCGACATTTCCTACCTAAAACCCCACTCATTCGCAAGGTTTATAAGCGAAATTATTGGCACCTTTAAATTACTTCTGTTTGTAGAACACTTCTCTACAAATACTCTCCTGCCTCTCCGTTTGTAATAATTTATTATTACACCTGAAATTCTGTTTGTAGAATGCTTCTCTACAAATACTCTCCTGCCTGTCCGTTTTTAATAATTTATTACACCTAAAATTCTCTATTCGAGAACATAACCGCCTGACCCGCTCTTAAAGTAATTTCATTTGAATTAAATAGAACTTATTGTTCTATAGGATTCTAACACACCGAAGTATAACCAATTTTTATGAAAATAGTTGCAATACCTAGAAATTCCTGTTAACAAACCATCCTTGAGAAATTAATTGACGTCAAAGAGGTTTTGCGTATTATACTGGTCTTAGGTAGATATACTGGTTAACACAGGCGGTCACCGGGATTATTATAGGACCTATTCTAGTTAATGGGGCTAATATAAGCCACGTCTGGTTGTCCGATCACGCGCTGTAACCTCAGAAACGGCAATTTAAAAATTCCATCCTGAACCTCCTGTATATCATTTTGTAAGGTCCATAATTTTGTGCAGGTTTCTTTTATGAGTTACACTTACTAATTACCACTATGTGGATTTCTTTTTAACCTCGGCTAGTCAGGAATTTGGTAATTGGGTTTTTCTTAGACTGTTGTATAACTGTTAAACAATTATTCGTACCCAGGTTTAATACATAAATTAAAACAAAATTTCTGGAATTATAATAATAATATAACAAAATGATATTCTGGTAAAACAATTAAGTATTCAAGTTAAACACAATGATGGAAAATAAACGAAAAATTTCTAATAATAATTTATAGGGGATTTCTTCGTACAGCGGCTGGTACTTGGGTAGCCCACCGTACATCAGAGTAATGCTGGTGTCGTTGAAATGTCGGCGATAAATCCTAAGATTTTTAATGTTTATGGACAGATGTCGCCGGTGTATCTGTGCTCATCGTCGGTTTGGAAAATTCCTGTTAACAAACCATCCTTAAGGAATTAATTGACGTCAAAGAGGTTCTGCGTATTATACTGATCTTAGGTAGTCACCGGGATTATTATAGGACTTCTTCTAGTTAACGGGACTAATATAAGCCACATCTGGTTGTCCGATCAAGCGCTGTAACCCCAGAAACGGCAATTTACAAATCCCATCCTGAACCCCTGTATATAGTTCTATATATTCAAAGTGTCCGTTGCAGTTTTGAATAAATAGAATCTCTAGAATTTGTTGATTTAGCTCGAGCTCCTTGCTTAGCTACCAACACTTATAATTTATTCCCCCTGTATATCACGAAAATCCACCTGAATATCGAATCCAAATTATTACCGAAAAACCTGAATTGTGTAAAACATTAAATTGATACAACTAAAAGTAAATTTTTACGTTTTACTTCAAAGTAAAAGAATTTCTATTTTACAATAAGAAATCCAATAGATTAAAGCAATTTATTTGCGCTTTAGATATTAAAACTTAGAAAAAATCCATTTGCATTTCGCAAATAAGTACTCACATCTAATTAAAGTGTAAGGAATCATCCTCTTTATACAAATAAAACAAAGGTCAACGTTCCATTTTAGTAGTTTGAATGAACACTTATCAATTTCCAACAACACATTGTTCGAAAATATTTGCTGTATCATATGAACCATTACAAACCTTAAATTGCAAATTCCAAACGTTGAAAACCCCTTGTGCATATTTGATTGTATATATTATTTATAGTTAATTTAGAATTAGTCTTTCCCTTAGTCCGTGTGTACAAACCCTCAAAATTAAACAAATCAAATACCATCGTTGTCTAACACGAATTTGTATTAACACTAATTCTGTAATTATCAAATCTCGTGTAGGGCCTGCTTTTCTTTAACCTGTTCCGTATTTCAAAACGTTACTTAAGAAAATATAAGTAATAAAAGAGCCAGTCCACGGTAAAGATTTGAAATACGCTCTAACCTCGAATTCAACGACATTGTCTTAAATTTATACAATAATAGACAAAATGAACTTACCTGTCTAAATCACAGTAATCTTCCCGGGTGTACACACACCCTTGTATTATTTTCACTTAAACACCTTATATTTATTTACAAAGAAACCAAACCACAATTTTTTTTAACACTGCATTATAATGCGCTTGTTTACTGGAAATTTCCAAACCGGCGACGAGCACAGATACACCGGCGACATCTGTCCATAAACATTAAAAATCTTAGGATTTATCGCCGACATTTCAACGACACCAGCATTACTCTGTTGTACGGTGGGCTGCCCAAATACCAGGCGCTGTACGAAGAAATCCCTTTTAAATTGTTATTAGAAATTTTTCGTTTATTTTCCATCATTGTGTTTAACTTGAATACTTAAGTGTTTTACCAGAATGTCATTTTGTTATATTATTATTATAATTCCAGAAATTTTGTTTTAATATATGTATTAAACCTGGGTTCGAATAATTGTATAACAGTCTAAGAAAAACCCACTTCCCAAATTCCTGACTAGCCGAGGTTAAAAAGAAATCCACATAGTGGTAATTAGTAAGTGTAACTCATAAAAGAAACCTGCACAAAATTATGGACCTTATATCTTCAACTATTATTTACAAAGCAACATCGATTCTCAACCATATTATGATACCAATACGTAAATCACATCTTAACTTTAACCTTCCATCCAAACTTGATGCACAAACCAAAACTTCATTTCGTTTAAAAAAAAAGATTCTAAATGCGTTTACCATTAGTAAAAATTGCTAAATACGCAAAAGACAAGATAAAAACGTTACAGTCGAAAAGATTCCCTAAAATTATCAAGTTCAATTTCTTGAACTTATACTACATTTCACAGGTGCAGTACTAACGAATCATTTATAATTTCGAAACTAATGGTACATATTTGATAAATCACAACCACGTGACAGCCTGTGCTAGAGCCGCAATTAGCTAATCTCAAAAATTTTGTGGGTTCCCATAAGTTGAGCAGTGCAATTTTGTTTTTGGTAACAGACAAAAAAACTGTGATTTGTGATTACCTTCGCTCTTAAATCAATATCATTTCTGTGAGTAATAAATCATGGTAAAATGGCAAACTATATCTATCTTACTTAGATTTTGAGCATATCAGTTTCAATAAAAAGTTCTTGTCATGTCTATTTTGAGAGTAGTTAATCCCTGACTTCCACAACGCCAAAAATGTGAAGAACGTATAATGAATTATTCATATTTATCCGTGTCAGTAATAAAAAGAAATCAATGTATTTTTTAATTAATATGAGCGGTATTTGCTGATATTAGGTTTAAAAGTTGAATATCTTATACGCTTCCAAGTCAGAGTTAAAGTACGGCAATATGGAACCTTCGGTAGTACCTATATATTGTGTATTATTAAGGTAAATATTTACAACCTGCTATTGAGAGCTACAAATAAATGTGCTTAGAGTTTAATACAAGAGGAGATATGGTATCCACGATAACACTCCCGATATTTAACTATTATTAACTGTTATTTATTTAATACATCTGTAGATCACTGTTTTTGTAGTCTTCTTGTCACTGCAGGGTGGATGTATGGTTACCTTGTTGCGATATTACAGAATATAAACTGTTACAGCACAAGATACGTCCACAACTACGTCATTCCAATGTATAATCTGATTCAGCACACGTCCCAAAATTTAATCGCGTACAACCAACGCATTACCCTGCATTTAAGTCGTTACTCGCTGTTCTTAACCTTACCTTGTACAGTTTATATTCTGTAAAATCGCTTTATCATGGATAGTTTATTGAGAGTTTTAAATCATCTACTTATGTGGTAATAGAAATGTTAATATAATAGAGTACACCAGTGAAGATAATTACGTAGCAGTGCCACTTTTGAAATTAAATGGGAAAGATGATGTAGAATGCAATTGTGATGACTTTAACTTGCATTGCAATGAGTGAGTGAATAAATTTTCAATTTCAACGAAGACACAGTGGATAGTTAAATAACTTTGCCAAACTTACAGCCATTATAGATAGAAAGCGAATGAAGAACAAAGCACGTAAAACATTTATCGATATAAAAATTAAAAAAGTTAAACGATACACTGAGAGAAATGGTAAGTTTCTGCATATTTAGCTTGCTTGATTCCAAATAGATAGCTAGTAAAAATACATTTTCGTGTAGTTTTATCTACCAAAACAAATCTTACATGTTTTGTAAATTGTATATTGCAAATTTAGTTCTTTAATTGGTATAACCTTGTAGCGTCCACCAGTTACCCTATCTTGAAAAGTGTAATTTGAAGAATGCAAACTCAACAACAAAACAATCGCTAAGAGGTTTATATTGACTTTACCGACAATAATGTTACTATTACTCAAATTAATTGCTTACCTTACATGGAATTTCCTGACAATAATTAAAAGATTAGAATTTTTATGCAAATCTGATATTTAATTACTCGCAAAACTCAAATCTGATCAAAAGAAGGGGTAGGTACGCTGTGAATTGGATAGGCTGGATACAGTAAGCGTTGTACCATGAGGGCCATGATGAAAATAAACGAGATTTGTGCAATAATGGTTCTGCCCGTTAATATACTATTGTGGGAAAGAACCACCAATAAAACCCACTTTATTCATTTATCTAAATTTAAATTTAATTAAATAATTGCACACGTACATTAATAAATCAAATAACAAAAAAAAAAAACAAAGATAGGGTTAAATATATAACAAAGCACCATTAAATCAGGTTAAAGTGCGTACAAAATTATAACATTAAGAGAAAAATAAATTAAAAGATCCATGTAGTCGCACCCACCATCGTGTTATAAATAATCAGAATAAAAATCGTAATACGAAACATGTGGTCCAATCATGCCGGTCTTTATGTAAATAAGCACATAAAACAATAAGGCAAATTACGATGCATATAAAATACAACAACAGTAAAGTTGCACAGGTGGTAATAAGGTAAAGGCAAGGACAAAAGAAAATAGACAAGGAATTTACACATACGTAATTGTTTAGCGATTACTAAAGCACAAAACACATACAAAAAATCACAATCAATTGCACATAAAGAGAAATTAGTTCGCAGCCAAACAATTCTACTTAACAAACTAACACAAAACAAAACTCATAAAAACAAACCTTACAAGGGTAAGTTATAAATAGATCATAACATCGTGACCGGTATGTGCGTTTGCGTGCGTTAGAAAAAATACAGCGCACTTTTCTCAGGCTACACATTCATCTATACAACAATAAAAGCAATAAAAATAAAATTCGAGGTATTTAATGGTTATCTGGACCCGAGAGTATGCACCCACTTGGCAATTGCCTTTAAGAATTAACACCAAAGCGGTATCATGTACCCGTCCACCATCCCACCTCTACAAAAATATAAATATAAAAAATAATGCTAATTCATACAAATATTTTAGCAGATTTCAGCTTAATGAGCCCGCGTAAGAATAAGATAACTTTGCATGGAAATGCGCGATTTTTAATAGGTTATATAGGCTTTTAGAATTATTTGCTGCCAGCCTTAATTTATATAAAAATACCTACTTACACTTGAATGTATATTCCTTTAACCGATCACAGACACATATAACATATGCGGTTTAACTTGAAAAAGGTTGACTTTTATTTATAGATTAATATTTCAAAATTATAGGTAACATTATAGGTAACTAACACCCGAAAGAAGAGACAAGTTAGTGTTGGCTAATTCAAAACAAAATGTACACGCAAGAAATGTTTTGAAGACAAATGGGGAAAATGGGAGTTTCTAATTAAGACAAAGCAAACGCTCCGGCTCAATCAAAATTTCAACAACTGCCTTCCCCTCTGGTGTCCACTACCCATATCTACTGCCGAAAATCAATATTTGAAAAGTGATAAAAAACAAGAAACATTAATTTACGTTGGAATAGTTTTATATTAATTATTGCACAACGTCTTATTTTTAAAAATATGCATTCGTGCGTAACAAACCCTACATTTTGGTATCGAGTTTCCAAGCACTAAACAGAGACGTCTTTGTTGTAAATTTTACAGTCAAGAAAGCAGATGATGAAACCTTTTTTGTCTCATAATCCCAAGTTAAAAATACAAATTATCAGTTAAAGCACATTGCGTTTTATGCAACTGCGCCAACGGTACAAGAGATGCATTTGGCAAACACTTATGTGCTGCAGAAAATGTTTAGCGTTAACATTTAAGTCCTCAGCTGAAGGAAGCTGATAGGAAACTTATTGTCTATTTAGCAACTGGTCAAAGAAACAGTTCTTTTTTCAAGTACATGATAGAGAACGACGAATCCGCTGAATTTAAGGAGATAAATACCGCTGCAAATGGAAGTAGTCAATCATTAGAGGATTTTACAACTGCCAATGTAGGTAGCGTAAATCATCATATAGTGTATGATAATCTTAATGTTCCTTTTGCTTTATGCTTAGTTGTAGTATTTTTATTATAGGTAGTGAAGAACATAAAACTACGTTGAAAAGCCTAAAGAAAGAATTTAGCCGTATGGCAGATTTAGCAGAACACGAAACCTGCAATACAGAGCTAATAAAAACTTTAGTGAGAAGTTTAAGATAAATTAATACTGGCAGTGAGTTAGATTCACTCTTAGCCATCAAACAGTGTATTTAATGAAAAGGAAACTTAATAAAAGTCCAGCCAACTGCACGTAGTAGAAGGAAAATTAAAAATTGCAAAATGGGAGGAAAGAGAGTTCAAAGTTCCAAACAAAGAAATCACAACTTGTTCGCTAATATTATGTTCCAAATGCTAAAATACATTAACGTATTCACATATTTCACATATCTTAAAATAAAAATGTTTTTGTGGATATTGCGTTTTGATGTTTTGCGTCCTACGGCAAAACACCGTATGTGCATTTTTTGTTCAATATGGTTTCTTGTTTTTTTTTTGTGACAATATGAATCACCTCTATCAAATAAAAGCATCAAAAATTTTTTGGCTTTAAAATAACTGATAGAAAAGCTTTATTTTTGGTTTGTAACCTATATTTAACATAATTTACTAGACAATAAAAATGTATGTGGAAAAATAATTTTTCAGAACTTTAGTTGATATTGAATGCTAAGAGGTATTCTTCTCGACTTTGTGTACGCGGTGAAATTTTAGGACGATGTGCTGAATTAGAGTATACATTGGAATGACGTAGTTGAGAGCGTATCTTGTGGTCTAACAGTATATTCTGTAAAATCGCTAGCTGGCTACTTCATTGGGGTGATCCGGGAGGCGTTTGAGGTAGTAATATATATATATATATATATATATATATATATATATATATATATATATATATATATATATATATATATATATATATATATATATATATATATATATATATATATATATAACCTAAAGTGTGGAGGTTTATCTGAATAAAGCCCAACATCCAAAGACTAGAGGGCTTGTAATCTTTGATAAACGGACACATTTTACCTTAAATCATCTTAACCTTACATCGTGGAATTCCATATTTAATAGCACTAATGTTTCAAATACAATTTAATTCCACAATTTTTCTTATATCATTATTCTTTTCTCTACGCGTTTCAATACAACATGTATAATTATCAACAGATAATAATTAATTAAAATAATAAGTGCTTATGGTAACAATTCGTTAAGGTGAAACAGCAAACTTGAAGTAAATTGTAATTCCATACTTAAAATATTTGTTAAACGTGAGTCTATAAAATCAACTTATCGTTCACTAAAGGGAATTTTCATTTATGTTAATAAATTTCGAATGCTTCCAAAACATCTAATGTGTCTGTTTTATGACAAAAATGTAAAAACTATTTTGTGAAGTCATCAGGAAATTGTTTAGTATGAAATGTTTGGCATAATTTTATTGGTCTGTGTGCTTACAGTTGTAACATCTAATGTGTTCATGTTATCTAATATCAAAGTTCCTAAGTGTTTGTCCAATATAAACAGAATTACCAAATGTGCAGGTCAATTTATAAACACCAGATTTCAAACTGTCGTTAGTTGAATCTTTGTCATTAGTTAAACATTTAAGAGCATTAAGAAAACTATTTTGTACTTCTTTTTCTTTTGTAATATGTGAGCTACTTTTTTTCGTATTCTTCCAAAATTTGAAACTAATATGCATTATTATGTTTGATATGTAACCATTCAATTTGTTTTATAATTGATATTGCTTCGTTGAAATTTGTTTGGCTTAGTGATAATGACATTACTCTATGCAGTAATGAACTCCAAGAAAAAAATTGTGTGCTCAAAACACTCATTTACACAATTTGAAGGTTACTAAGGTATTCAAACGTTACATCTTTGGTTATATACAAATACATATATAAATATTATCGTTAAATACGTCATAATCCTAAATACCCTAACAAAATCTCCAAGATTTTATACCGAGTTTTTAGACTACAGAGTTATTAATTATCACTCAACGTTTACATTCGCGTTGAAATGGTGTTTTACGATTACTCCAATGTACATGTCGCTTAGGCTTATTGAAATAAGCGAGTTCCTAACTAATATCAACGAAATACTAACATTTACCACAGACGAAAATCTAAAATAGGGATAATAGGCCGATACTTTTTTCTGGAAGATGGAAGTAAATATTGGAAAAGGGGTTCCTTTCAAGCGATACAGAACGCGAAAAATGGTCCACTGGGGATTTGATCGCTATTGCTTTCCTTATTATTATTATGATTTGGCTATACATTCCATTGTGGAATTGATTCCGGTCCTATTGTGATTCTTCTGACCTTCATTAGTGGGGTGGTTTGTCACCCTTTTCCACATTTTTTATAATCCTTGAAAGTCTAAGACGTTCCTAAGAATGTTTTCTAATCGAAATGTAAGTCAAAATTAATAATCAAGCAAACAATATTCAATCTTGATAATCATAAACTGGAATAACCAAGTATCAATTTTAATTTTGCGAATATACTACAGCACACACAGCTACTCATAGATTTTAGTCAAATTTAACTATCAAATTCCTTTTATCAAGTAAGCCTCAATTCAATTTCATAAAATATTCAATTACGCGTTGAAAGTAAATGTAATTAATTATAACTGGATCAAAATCACTGATTAAAAGTCAATAAGCCTTTAAACTCTCCGATTGAGCTAAACTAAAACAGGCATGTGTAATTGTTCGTTTCAGCTGAAGAATCATTCAAAATTTTATTATTTTAGATATAACCTTGCTACTCCTCTTAATATTTAAGGTCAGCAGTCCGCATAAAAGAGATATGCAGTGCCACAATAAATTTAAATAGGGGGTATCGGTTTGCAATAATTCATATTGTAATTCCGCTCTATACAACTACTTTTGTAAATATTTAATTTAACGAAGAACTAGTGAATTGTAATTCTGAAATGGGTATTTAGAACAGCGAAAAAATTTAGTAAAAGAACCGAAATTTTTCAAATCTTTTTTAACTAGTTATTAATTAATTTTATTCCCTCTACCATTGATACGAAAACGTTGAGAATTTTACGTCATAGTTCCCTCCAGTGCCTCTACTTAAACAATAGCCAATCACTGGCCTAAGTGCATTAACAGAAGCCGTCCCCGCCTCATATAAGACGTAAGTGTTTTTATAACACCTACACGAATACCAGTGACAACGTAACGGCGAGAGCTCAATTCCCGGAATCGTTATCTACCTACACGGGCGAACGGAAAGGTTGTTTGACCAATTTCTGCCAGCCCAGAGTCCACAATGCCGTGCACGGAGCTGTTTGCGCATGTTTCTGGCGGATGCTACATACAATGCACACTACACTCCGCGCCAGACACCTTATCAAGTGTAGAGCGCTGTCGGATGGACAGCGATTAAGTGGGCCAGGATTGATAATTATTTCTTGTCATAAAATTCCAGCCCTCGAAAATTACATAAATAAGTGATTATTAAAATCGCTGAGCATAATTGCCCACTTTGTAATTTGCTTCTTTGTCGAAGTCCTGAATTCGAACCTCGCCTGAACCGTACTACGCTGTGCTTTAAATACTAAACCACAGAAATATTCATGTGCTAAGCATTATTTAACGTCAGAGTGCATAAAAAGTTTAGTATTATCCAACCCGCCAGTATGAAACTACAATTTATATTCACGTAAGCTTATTATTCTCAAAGTTTTAAACACCTTGAGCACTGGTGCTAAGATAAAAAATTCGCCCGGTAACATTTTATGCTTAACCACCACCACGATTTTCTATCTACCACCAATATAATCCCAAACAATGCCTATTCCCTGTCAAAAATTATTCCCGTATAGAGTATTCAGTGCGAGAATACCCACATTCTATTTATCCACCACCTGAAGACCGCCCTCCTATACTTGCTCTCCGATAGAAAGTAAATGAAAGAAAGGAACCTTCTCATTATAATTTTAGCTAATTACCCACTATTAGAACATCATCCTGGTACTTAAATAAGTCACGTTAGAAATAGTATCAAAAACTTTAGAATTCCATTAAATATTTTAGATATAAGACAGTCAAAACGCAAGCAGTGATTCAAGCTTAAAAGTGACTGCCATTAATTTCAGGTAAAGAGCATCACCCCTTATACCCTTATTTTCTTGACAGTAAAAGCATAAAAACGTCGCCTTGCATTCTTAACAGTAAAAATTTAGTCGTTTTATTCTGCTATAGATCAGAGAGATTTTCAGGAATATTTCCTGTTCTTTTTTACTTTAACATAATTTGAATTAAACTTCCATTCTTTCGCCTGTAGGTCTATCTGACCATTGTCTAATAGGAATAACTTCTACTGTCCGTAATTTCTCTGGTGTTCGCAACGCTGATAGAACCTTGTAGTGTTTTAAGTCAGGTAGATGGAGTGATATACGCAAGCTTTCCATGGCGAGAATGTTGCTTTAAGTCGTCCTCGTCTTCGAGCACTGCTCTTTCAGTATCTGAAGTCATCCTCTAGCGCATGAAGTTATGCGTTCCCAAAAACAGAATTCCAGGTTCAACAAGGCTTGTGCTAATGCAATATCTTTGAAAAATGTATCTTATATTAAATAGAAATCTAATAAAACGGTCGAGAATCATGCAGAATACGTTGGTGCGAGAAATATCTACAAAAGTGTCATCACTAAAGCTAAAAAGTTGTTTGAACAAAAAGAATGCAATGAACTAGCTACATATCCTTTCGTCCCACATTTTGGTTTTTAGCTAAAGCCATTAGTAAAAACTTTGGTACATCTTAATCCCCTTCGACATCTTTTGACGAATCTGTAGTTGTTGATACTGTAGACAAAGTTAATGTTTTTGTGGATTTATTTGTATCAAACTCGTGTCTCAATCAGACTGGAAAAGATGTGCTCGTAGTCAATTCTTCTTTATACGCTATGACACCACTTTATTTTCAATACAAGCTCCTTTAATCGATTATCAGTAGGCTTGATCTCAATAAGGCGACTGGCCCAAACGGTATCCCAGCTATTGTCATAAAGAAATGTTCCACCGAACTAGTACCGATCTCTATATCTTCTGCAGAATTTGCTTCATCATGGAAGTTAGCAAATGTTCAACTTATTCCCAAAAAAGGCGAGAAGACCAATCCCTCGAACTATCGACCAATTGTCATCACTTCCATTTTGTCTAAAATCATGAAAAAAAGCCATCAATCAGCAACTGCCCTCGTTCTTTGAAACTAACAAACTCCTTAGTGACCACCAATATGAGTTTAGGCAGAGTCGTTCAACAGGTGATCTTATTTCATATGTCACACAAGTTTTGGAATAATACATTAGCACGGTCCGGTGAAACAGTTGTAGTCGATTTAGATATCTCAAAGACATTTGACCAAATTTGGCACGTGTTGACGTGCCAAACTCCCCTCGTTTGGGATAAATGATATGTTCACAACTGAGTTTATAGTTTGCTTGATAAAAGACGAATACGTATCGAAGTTGGCTTTTTCTTAACAAGAAGTTAGCATTAACGCGGGTGTGCCATAGGATCAGTTATAGCGTCTACACTTTTTTTGCTATACATAAATGACCTTATTTCTTCAACACTTAATCCGATCCATTACTTTAGTTCATATCAGTCTACTCATAATGGTAATCTACTTTCTCTGTCTCAAGAAATTGAAGCTGAAATGGCAAATTCAATCAACAAAGACATTCAATGTGTTCTTGAATGGAGAAGCAATAATCTAGTTAAATTTTATGCTAACAAAACTCAGTGTTGCCTTGTGTCCGCCGAAAGATATCGATCATTTCCCATTGTATGAATGGCTCAGATCTTAAGTTTTCAGACTCTATTACTCTGTTGCGAGTGACTGCGTCTTCAAATCTATCATGGATTGATCATCTTCTGTCAGCTACCAAGACAGCTGCTCGTAAAATAGGCTTTTTGTATAGATCTAAGTTACCTACAGGCAACTCTTTCTGTCGTATTAGACCCAAATTCGACCACATGTAGAATATAATTCTCACCTCTGGGTTTGTATTCCCCAATACGCTCTCGATATCGTTGATGTTATGTAAAAGAGAGCGATTAGGTTTGTAAATTGCCCGTCCTTAACTTCCAACATAAAGTCCCTTGAGCATCGAAGGATCGTTTCAGTTATTTATTTATATTATCAGTATTATAACGGCTATTACGCTGCTGAACTACATTCTTTGTTACCATCTCGGGCTATCTTTGCTAAGAATACTCACTTCGCTAATTTACATCATCAGTATGCAGTATAAATCTCCACTTGTCGTACCAAACGGGTGCAATTCATATTCCTTTACACGGCTAAATTCTGGATGATCTCTCTAGGTCTTGTTTTTCTCTCACTTCTGACATGACAAAAGATAATGTAACTGTTCATAGGCATCTCTTGGCAATTCAATATCCCCTTACCCATCCTGTATGCCTGCGTGCTTTAGCACAATAGGCCAAATTTAGGCTGTTAATGGGCACAATTATTTACAAAGAATTTGTTTATCCCTGTGTGAGTGCATTACTTTTTATCTGTACGTTAAGATTAGTTTCCTCAGCTACCGTAAAAAGATCATAGCCGAGAAGCCCGACTGGGTATGTAAAACCCGTTTTTTTTTACTCGTACAGTGTAACACGTGAGGAAACTATCAATCAGCCCTATCTACACTTTCAACCTTCGATTTCGAGTCAAAATTCCAGTAAAGCATAGTAAAAGTAGACATAGCCCATTAGGAGCTTAGAAGACAACAAAATAGAACAATTTACCACGGTTATATTAAAAAAAATAAATTCTGTTGTGAACTACACCATTTACATGTGTTTAACTAAGAAAATACCAAGATACCCACATACCGGGCTGCCAAAGCATCACGCGACGGAAGATTGTGGCTTCGCTGTTGATTTTTCATTAAAATCATTTATACAAAAGTTATATGGTTCCAATACGTGCACAACTAAAAATATTTTAGCACCTACAGGGTGATCCGTAAAAGTAGGGGGGGGGTGTCAACATTTTTATTTTAAACGGAACACCCTGTATATCATTACATTTTTGAATAGCCTAATGAATAAGCTTTTCAACGATATATACATTTGTACATATAAAACGTAACGTTGCCAAGATATTTAACAGAAATATATTTTTTTCCTGATTGTAAAGTTAGCAATAAAAATTAATTCTGGGTTTATTATCTAAGTTGAGACAAATTAGTTCAGGGATATGATTAAGCTAGGTATAGGCTTTGAAAAGATGTAAACGCTTTATTGATATATTGAATAGGGGAGAGAAGGCTCCGTGTTAAACTTTAGCGTGTTCAACGTACATCAATTCTCTTATTTCAAATGGAACACTTTGTATATTTTGATATGGGCGAATAGTACTCTTAAAGACCTAACTTTTATCTAAATACATTGAAACCGCTAAAATTTATAGTTTTTTTAAATATTTCCATTTTTTTATTTTTTATAATTATTTTGTAACATAACGATTTAATAGAGTTCCGTGATTTAAAAACAATAAAACAAAATTTTAATGTCACTTAGATGTATTTTAACTTGATTTCTTTCAAAACTACTTTTCACTACATTTGCATTTAAAAGAAAACTTGAATTAAGAGAAGTTAACTCTAAATTTTAAAATGAAATATAGGAAGAACGAATTAATTCAAATGATTTACAAATAGGACAAGCCCAAGGTAATTGTTTACTTGCTTCTAGGATTTATAAACTAAAATGTTGCATAATTTACAACGTTCCTACAGACAACGATTGAATCAGTACATTGAGAAAAGAGGAGGCTTGTTTGAACCTTATTTATAATGTTTTGAAGTGCATATTTGCATATGTTTGACTTACCTACTTCCTGTTCTTATCAATTGTTTGTTTGTTGTTTCAATATTACATTGTTTAGTTTATTGTTAAAAATATCTAATAAAATTTATTATTACTATTAATAATCTGGTATTGTCACTTGAAATCATGGTACTCTATTAAATCGTTACGTTATAATTATGGAAAAATTAAAAAAATGGAAATACTTTAAAAACTATACATTTTAGCGGTATCAATGTATTTAGATAAAAGTTAGGTCTTTAAGAGTACTATTCGCCCATATCAAAATATACAGGGTGTTCTGTTTGAAATAAGAGAATTGATGTACGTTGAACATGGTAAAGTTTCACTCGGAGTCTTCTCCACCTGTTCAATATATCAATAAAACGTTTATATATTTTCAAAGTCTATACCTAGCTTAATTATATCCCTGAACTCATTTGTCTCAACTTAGATAATAAACCAAGAATTAATTTTTTTTGGTAACCTTACATTCAGGAAAAAAATACGTTTTTGTTAAATAACTTGGCAACGTTGCAGTTTATATGTACAAATGTATCCATCGTTGAAAAGCTTATTAATTAGGCTATCCAAGAATGTAATGATATACAGGGTGTTCTATTTAAAATAAAAAAGTTGATCCCCCCCTAATTTAACGAATCACCCTGTAGGTGCTAAAATATTTTTAAGTTGTGCACGTATTGGAACCATACAACATTTGTATAAATGATATTAATGAAAAATTAACAGCAAAGCCACACACAATCTTCCGTCGCGTGACGCTTTGGACACCTGGTATAGATTAGAATTTAGGCATAAACGAGTAAATATAATTGAATACCCAACATCTGTTAAATTTATGAGTCACGTAAAATCTGCCAACAGAGTACTTATGGAATTCTATATTCCTTCACAAAAAAATCCTATAGTAATGATTAAAATTAGTTGCCTTACTTCCAATTAAACATTGCATTCTTTATTCTTTAGCCCTTTAACTATAATGCAATTTGCGTGAAAGCTGCTGTAACTCCAAACACAACAAAAAATAAAAACATAATAACTTGAACTTAACTTTTACGTTAATGCACTCTACACTTCGCTGACTTTATATACAATTAAACCTAAACACTTTTGTGCAGTGTTTAATTACAAACTTATTGCCTTCTTATAGTATGTTCAAAACATACATACAAAGTATCAACTTGGGAATAAAACGTGAATTGTGTCACCGCAATAGTTCTTTACAAAACACTTTGTAATAAGATACCCGCATTTATTCAAAAATATTGTCATTAAAAGGTTTCAGTTCACAATGTAATCCTAATTGCACGTTAAGTGTTAATATGTGACACTTGATTTATTTGCGTACACTATGTTTCTTACATAGAATTGGCATATACTTTTATTCTTTTCTAAAATGGAAATTATTTACTAACTTTAAAACCTATCCCTCTTATCAATTGGTAAGAAAACTAATCAATGCTTTTTGTTTAAAAATTAAGTAGCCAAAACAGGCATTAAATATTTTACTACGATTGCAACAAGCTCACGACAATGCAATTTAATAACTGAATAACTCCTCCAAAATATTATATTATTATATTATTTTTACAAGCTACAATACGGCATATAAGGCGGTTCGGAAAAATTATCGTTCACTTTCTTTTATCAACAAATTTTAGTGGACAGATTTATACTGCAATATGATAGAAAACTTATTTCTTAATTTTGAAATTTATTTAGTTATCCTCATAGCCCTTTTTGTTAATTTGCATTAATTTCCTGCACATTAAATGCTCTCAATATGTAAAATTACTGACGTTATGCGGCTTCAATTAACGAAACAGCCAATTATTGCTTACTAAAACAAATTTAATATTTAACATATAATTTTGCCTTAAAATATTTACTCAGCCTTATATGGAGACTTCATTTAAACTTTTTGTGTTCATTGTAAAGTTGGTTCTTTTAATTTTACATTCAATTCAAAAATGATAGCGTCATTTTGATTTTCATTCACTGTAAAATTTCATAATACTACTAAAGCTTAATTTTACTAATAGAATCTTATTGACAAATTAAACTACACCTGGGTTAAAGTACCTATTTATTTCTTAATCAAGTTTTGCAATGTTTTAGCGTAATTACTGAAATTTACAATGTAATTTTCTTAGCAACGAAAATATTAAATTTAGAATTATTGTGTGCTCGTAGGTACTTTCCCACATTAGGCACTTACAATAATAATAAGTAAGCTAATAATAGGTTACGTTATTTGATAATGCTGTAGAAGGTTTGATTGTAAGACGCAATTAAACTATGGTGCAGTTCTAAATTTGTATGCCCTTTTAAGATTAAACTTAGTTAACGTTTGGAGCCTAAATGTATAGGATAGTTCGTTATATTCTGAATAGCGCAACACAGCTTCGAGTTTACTTACTTATAATTATTACATAAAAGTAAGACCTCTAGTTCGAATTTATTTTTTCCTGGTACACTAAAGAGTGTTAAAAGTTGTTTGTTAGCAGAAAATGGTAAATAGAAAGTAAATCTGATATAACATCGTATTTTCTACATTGCTTTATAAAGCTCTCTAACAAGATGAAAGGATAATGGTAATCTTAAAATAACGTGCGTAGCGTCAATTTTTTCAGTGACCTATAAATGAAAGTTTTTTAAGTTCATATGTAAAAATCCATGATTGTGACCTTTTCACTTTGATAAAAATAAAGTTTCCTACCTTTTAAGTGTTATTCTACGTTAAAATAACTCGAAGTATGTGACCTAAATAAATGATTTTGAAGGATTCACTGTTTTCAAACTTTGCTACAGCATTGCATAATTAAAGACTAAAGTGTTCTATTTTCGTTTCAACCGCACTATTTGTTATTACCAACATCATCGTTTGTTTGTAGCTACTTTTGCAGCTAAATTTAAGGCTTAATTATTTTTTCCCGTAGTACATTACACGCTCGCGAATTATGCAATTCCATACACGTTGCTATTCTCAAAAGCCTTCGAATAATTATTTTTACAAAACTTTCGATTCAATCAAATAATGCTGTGGGTGAAAAAAGAATTCTGTTGTAAATTCAATTACCTATTTACCAAGATTAATTAAAACAGCATTGTAACACAACTCAGATTTTTATATAAAATCGATAAATGGTTCTAACTTTAGTCATAAAGAATTTGTATCAGCAGTTTAAGGGACCTTTTGAAGTAATGCGAAGGGTGTCTAAAGCGATGAAATTTTTGCTGCTATCACAGTAAAATTGGTATAAGGGTCGCTATAATCTGCGATATACCGTATTTTCGTGTTTATTTTTTTTAGTTCATCTACCATTTTTTCCTGAATTTGACATTTAAATATTATTATCTCATTCAGATTTATCATATAGCAACTTTATAAGTTGAGTGTTCCAGTTGACAGTTGTACGAAAGCAATTTCAATATATAATTGCAGGAGTCTTAACACCTAATGACGCTTCGTTAAATGATTCAATTAGAAAGATGTATGTGCAAAATTGTTATTAAAATAGACAATAATGTGCTTATGCAATAAATAGTGCATTATGACACGATTGCGCATTCATGTATTTTTTTAGGTACAAATCCGCATTTAAAGCTCGCGGCGTTAGTTTATTCCTGTAAAAAAGGTAATGTACCTAAAATATAACAACGCACGTTAGACTTTGTTGTGGTTATGTATCTAAGTAAAGGATTTCATTAACCAAATTTAACAGACTAAATAAGGTCTGTTAAATTTGGTTAATGAAATCCTTTACTTCAGTTCAAAATCCATTAATTAGTGGTAATTCGTAACAGCATCTGCCTGTTAAAAGCTATTAGGCACGCCGCCGCGCATAAGTTATCACGCATTTTTAATATAAGAACCATTTATTTCCAAGTAGGATCATAAATATACGTAATTATTTATTGTAATGAATATGAAAATTGATTTCGGGACTTGTAATCATTCTTGGGTGCATTGCTACGAGTATATTTATTTTTACCAAATCATGTAAATTAATTTCCTGATTCATAATTACAACAAAAAAATTATTATTCTTTCTAAATATTTAGTGGATGGTTATTGAAGCTATCTTCATTTCAGTTCTGAAGTACAGGTTTTCGAAATAAAGATAAATGCGTTATTTCAAATAAGTATATTTACATAAGTGTACAATACAAGTAAATATTGTATTAACAACCGAAAAAATCATTTGCATCAGTATTCGTTCCCGGAAGTGAGAGTCTGGAAGGTTGTGAAAATATTCATCTACGGCCCTCTAAACTTCTTTATTGGATGCGAAGCGCTTCCCAGAAACAAATTTCTTCAAGTTTGGGAACAAATGGAAGGGTGCCAAATCAGGAGAATAGGGGTATGGTCGAGTAAATTGTACCTCAAATCCCGCAGTTTTTCCGTCGCCAACGCACCCTTGTGCGCAGGTGCGTTGTCCTGGTGAAAGATGGTTTTTTTCTTCTTCAAGCCAGGCCTCTTACGGTTTTTGCCCGTCCTTCACGTGGGTTATCTTCGAGGGATGTGGGACCAAGTTTAAATTCAGTGGCTGTGGACGAGCCCTTTCATTCTTACAGTGCTGGCACTTAGCAATAATTTTCTTTACGGAAAGATGTAGTCTACTTATGTCAAATCTTTGCCGAATTTCGTTTATTGTTATTTTATAATTACAGTGGTAGCACCTTTCGTGATAGTTAATTAAATTTGTTACGTAATGATCATGAGGAATGATTATTGGGTTGGTCACATCTATACTCACATTTTTTTTATTTTAGAAGCCGTACCTCTCATCCTAAGTACTATGTTGTCATAAAAAAACGGGCGAGCTTATAAAGGAACGAATTTTTTGAAACTGGTTTATTTGGATTCTTTTTCAGAGCCGTAATAGTAATATAATATTTTTCTTGCGTTTCGGTATATTTCGTTTTGTGCTAATTTTAGTTCTTCTATTGTGAGAGCACCTTCCAGTAGATGTTGCTCTTTACATAGATCGAAGAACCTCAATGCCCAACCCGTACTACGAAGCAAACGTCACCATTTTGGAAATCGAGTAGCATCGGGAACTAAACCTTTAACGCGACTTGCTATACGTACAGTAACTGGTTCAGACCGCTCCTCTAAATATACAGAAGCAGGATTCTGTTTTCGTGCGAGCCATGCATTTTCTGAATATTTTAGAAACTCCGGACCATTAAACCAACGACAGTCTGAAGAGATTAGCGGAGTAGCTTTCCATTTAGTTGCTTTGTCTGCAACATTATGTTTGGTCGGAACATAACGCCAATATTCTCGCCTCCTATGTTCAATAATTTCACTAATTCGAAATGATACAAATTGACTGAACTTTTTATTTCTGCTTGTATCCAGCATAGTACATCAAACGAGCTCGTCAAGAAGACATTACACGCGGGTTTAATATTGTGAGCAGCACTAACCGACATTGCGAAACGAGCAATCGCGGTATTGTCATGGGCTTATGTGGTAAGATCTTCGCACACACTGCTATCAAACCTAATGGGTCAAAAATTGTCATCACAGCTTTAAGAATTTCCAGTTTAGTAGGATTTCTATGATCGAATAAAATTCAGGGCTCTATACGCTTGATGTTAAAATGGTAATAAAATGTGTCATCCTTCATATTCTACCACATTAAGAGGACCTTGGCGTTGTTAGAAGGGATATCATTTCAAGACACACCTAGTTCTTTGGCATCGTTACTACTTTTGTCGTCTAAAGCCTCAAGTACACGCGGAGAACTTGAAGTAAAGTTGCGCATTCTAAATCCACTGGATTCATGAATTGCAATGACATAATTAGCTACATTTATGGCTTCCTGTTCGGGTGAAAAACCATCCAGCCAATCATCCACATAATGGTAATTACAAATGGCGTCAGCGGTTCGAGGTTTAGAATCAGAGCGCTGTGCATTGACATATTAGGCACAAGAAGGAGAACATGTAGCGCTAAATGTCATAACTCACATTTCATTTATATCAGGAGGTTTTGATTTGTCAGTGCGCCATAGAAATCGGTGAGAATGCCTATCCACCTCAACAATGCCAACTTGGTAAAACATTTCTTGGATAACGGCAGTAATAGCTATGGGCACCCCTCTAAAGCGATGTAGAATATCAGAGTGGTGTTAATAGATCAGGCCCTTTTAGTAAGACTGAATTTAGCGAGATTCCATTAACTTCCGCTGCAGCGTCCCAAACTATTCTCAACTTTCTGGCTTATTCGGATTAACCACCATAAACATGGGTAGGTACGAAGTACATGTAGTAACTGTGTTAACTTCGACATAGATTAAACGACGTACATAACCTTTTGCAACATACCCCTCAATTTGATTCGGTAACTTATCTAACAAATCTGAATTCATTTCCATTTTTCTTTCAAGTACAAGCAGCCTACGCATCACAAATGGATATGAATTGGGGAGTACAAAATCTTCATAACGCTGGAGAAGACCGGTAACGTACCTATTACCAATTATTTGCGTTTTTTTCTCCATAACGTACTTTGCCCGTTTCTCATCTTTGGTTTCAGGTATGGCGTTGGTTTTTTTTTTACACCAAAACCTTCTGTTGAGAAGAACTCGCTGACTTGTCGATGCAGTGCTTCTTAGGGAGCCTTAGATTCAGTAAGATAGTGCACCACATTATAATTATTAGTTTCAGGCTTATCATTTTGTAAGGAACCAAAAACAGTCCAGCCTAATGTTGTATTCGCTGCAATTGGTGCGCGACAATTCCTATCCTGTACAGTTAATGGATCTGCAAGATTCCAGTGTTGTAAACCAATCAGTATTCTAGGGCAAGCGCCTTCGTACCGCTACAATGGTATCCCTGTAAGGTTACTATACTCTGTGCAATTATTGTTTAAACCATTCAGTATTCTATAGAAAGCACCTTCGTACTGCTGAAATAGTATCCCTCTGTAGTCTCTGTAATTATTGTTTATGGAAGACTTTGTATGAGAAGATTAAGTTGGGAAACTGTTCGAACATTAGAAATATAAAACTTTGTACAATTTGAGCCAAGACCGGAGATTTGATGTGAAACTATTCGGCTGTCTGTTTCAACACGGGAAGTACTTCCTCTCCATTTTAACACTAGCTTACTTATATTCCTATTTAGGCCGAATATATTTGTCAAGTCTTCTTCGATGATAGTAAGAGATGACCTCTCGTCCAGAAAAGCAAAGGTGTCGACAGTTGTTTTTTTCCCATATAACACTACTGGAACGACACGAAATAGTGTTGTGTTTCCGTCATAGTCTTTGGAAGGAGATGCTGATGTCGTGGCAACAACATTTGGAGTATTGGTTTAGTCGTCTGCAGAATTTGCACAGAAATAACTTGCTGTTGGTTTAGAGTGAAGACCACCCGCAGTGTCCATATTTGCATGTACCAAATTATACTGATTCCGCTGTGTATATATTATATTCTTCCAAAAGTCTTGCTAGCTTTAATATGGTTTTTGTATGAAATTACACTACCTGCAACATCAGCTAAACAATTTAACCAGTCTTTAAAAGTTAACAAATCAGCCTTTATACTGTCCATGGTATGTGTAGACCAGTTCAGTTTTAAGGTGCCCGGTAGCAAATCCACCATTTCCTGAAGAATCATAGGATTATTTATATCGTCAAGGACATTAGTTGCCTCTATAACACCACAAAGGTGTTGTACAGAAGTAGAGAGACGCACAATAGGCTGTAAACGATCTACGCTTACCTGAGGTTCCCTTGCTATTTCGTTAATGATCACCTGTGTCTCTTGCTGCGGCCGTCCGAATGATAACCTTAATGTGTTCTTTGCCTTTGGAACCGTTCTTGGATATATTACTTTTAACATCAGCTAGAGTTTTGGTTTTGAAACAGCGTTATAACCGAACTAAATTGTTCGTTATTTAGGTGACGGGACTTTGTGGGCCGCACATAACTTGAAATGAAGATTGGTCATTCAGATGAGTGTCCACTAAAATACGGAAAGTCTTTGGCAATAGGTTGGCGTACAGCAAGGTTTGCAGATGGTTCCTTAGAAGGGTCGACGTAAGCAAAAGCCTTTTTATTGACCGTCCGCATACTCCTTACAAAATAATTTTCATTTAGCCCACCCAACCATGGCAACACTTCACAAGAATTGCTCGTTTTATCAAATTTTGCATTTGCTTATTCCTGTACCAAATGACGTGTTCGTTCTTTAAATTAACACTTTCTTCAACACTATATTCTGAAACATCCTCAGACGAACTCCATCCTTCTAGAATGTTATATTCTTTCTTAAGATAATCTTCATCACGCCGCTTGTGCAGCTCCATTTCTTCAGCCAACTTTACAAGAGCTAATTTCTTGCGTTTGAACGAGGTCATAGATCGGGATTTGTGTTTAGAATTAGTTTCGGGACATTCCTTTTTATTAAGATATTTGGTTCGTGATCGACAATATTTACTACGGGAGTAGTGTTTGTGCATTACTTCCATTGTCGTCTGAATGATGAGATAATTGGTCGCAGTTTATTACCTTTTGTCGATGCTTAGCGTCGGATTTGCGCTTTCTGCAATGATAGTAATAGTAATTATCTGCTTTGGTTGAAACTCTCAAATTCGGGAAGTGTTTGTTACATATTTCACACATTATCCCTCTTTCGGTTATTGTTTTCGTACATATTTCGCACTTCATTTTTTGGAAATTGCAGTCTTGAGCAGTAAATGCTTTGTCATATAATAAAATTTAAAAAAATGTTCCCTAGTGTCTTGCAGCGGTACAATCTAACCATAAACACAACTTTCTCTGTTGAAGTTTATTTTAAATTTTCTGAAATAATCAGTAATGAAATATAAATAAAGGAAATATACACAAGACACTTACATTGTGCTTCCCTAAGCACTCGAAACATTTCTACACTAAATACTGAACGAATTGTTAATATAACAATAACGAACTTTGTTTTTTATAAATAGATATTTAATTATCAAAACATAAATGGTGTTAACAAACAGGTTACTTAAAATCTACTAGTAAATATAAGTATTGCAACGAGAAGAAATAAATTCAGTCACGCACGCGCACAAATAGGGGGAGGGGGGTGCGAAGGTCTGACGTAACAACTAATTTCCTTAACAAAACTGTATTTTTATTGTCAACCAAGGGTTACCTTTTTTTTCTAAAAATCTACCCTCAAATCGTAATTAACTGGAGTTCATGCGACACAAATTCTTGTAATTTAATTGTTGCCAAGCAAAACTAGTGAAATCGATTCTGTTAAAAGCAGTGTATGACATTTTAAGTGTCTAGAAAACTTTTAAAATAATATCGATATGCAAAAAAGCCTAAAGTGGACACTATAATTGAATTCGATGGGCCAATGGCGGACGAAGTAATAACTTTCTCTAATTTAATTAAGTTCTGGAAGATGCCTACTAGAGAAATCTATAACCATCTTTTAGGAAAATAAGTAACGTTTTCTGAAAGTCATTATTTAATAGATTGTCTTGTAATGGAATTTAATAGTACTCGAGACAAACAGACCATCCATAACGTATTAAGCTGTCGTCATATTATGGCAGGATCTATCTCGGACAGCAAACAGCACTTTCTATCTTAAACCACTGATGTATTATGTAAGATTGAAACATGGTACATACACAACGTCTGTGAGATGGATTATCCGCTTATCCACCGAGGATACATTGAATTAACAAAATTTCTCATATTGATACTGGCTTACTAGACAACACATAAAGGATTAATTTAAAAAAAAGATTATATATTTCAGTTTACAGTTCTGCAATGCTATTATGGATGTTACTTTAATTCATAGATACAGGTTGAATAAATTTATAACATTCTTAGTGGCACAGATAAAATATAAACCTTTGGTTGTATGCACATATTTTATGCTAAATATCACAGCAGCAGAATAAAATGCAAAAGTTTGAAGTCGAAAAAGCGCTTGAAAAGTAAATCTTTTATGAAATAGTAGGTATTTAATTTTTATATCACTACGCTACGAAACTGCAGGATTCTAGATTTTCTTTTATTGGAGAGGTAGGTTATGATTTAATTATTTCTATTAAATTTGGTGAGTTGTTACCGATACTTTCTTCTACTACACTCAACAGATGTAAAAAATACATGATAATAAAACATGATTAACAGAATATTGGAAAGAACGACCCAAAGTGTTAATTTACAAATTAGTAATCAAAGGATTTTAACACCCCATGTTAATTTTGGATTACCAATGATATAACAGCTTATTTTAAAGTAAACTTCTTTAAGACTCTATACGCTGGATAATAACCATTGGAAATAAAATTTGGATTTGAAATCAAACGAGTTTCTTTAAAGGAACCAAAAGTGTTAAGATTTTGTGTTTTGGTGTTACTTTTCGTTGCTACAACTAAAATGTACAAAATAACTGAAGTTATATCAACATTAGCAGAATCCAAAATTTTTCAAATTAAAAGCAATTTTGATTTTCTGCAATCAATATAATTATTGTGGGCGAATTACAATTATTTATGGCGTTACCCTGATAAAGCACTTTACATGCAAGAGCCCGTAGGTCTAACGAAAGGAAAACTACACATCCATAACACATTATCCGTTTTAGACTTCTTCTACCTTTGTTCATTCATTTGGTTTTTTATAAATATTTTCATTAACGTTCATTCAATTAAGTTTGTTAATTTACATCATTCGAGTTATGTCAACCCATTTTCTATTCTCCTTGTTCAGCGATGTACCTTAATTATACTGAGTTTGATTAGAATCAACACCTTAAAAGGTATAGCAAGTATGTAAAGGAAATATTGATATCTTGTTCACAATACTATATCTTTCTGGGTTATTGCTGCTAATGAAATCCAATATACAGCTGGTGAACGTATCACAGCCCTCACTTTCACCTAGTGCAGCTAAATTTTTTTTGCTTTTTAATATTTTGAGAAGTTTATATTGAGAGCGCTATATTTGAAGAAAGCTTTTTCAAAATGTCTAACATTCTTTGCACTAAAGTTGCATGTTCTATATGTATAATATTCGATAAGAATTGCAGTTATCGTCGTCAGTAAAGAATGACTCCTTTAATAATAATAATAATAATATTTATTGTGCAGCTTATTTCACGAATATTCTTGACAGAATTATTATTAATTTAAAATACATAAATTACAACATTTTGCTAATTAAAGTGAATAACAAAGTAGTCGTTTATGTTATACAATGGATTCTTAAGTAACATTGCTGTAATAATCGATTTAATGTGAATAAAAGCTAAATTTATTGTATTGGTAGGCAGAGCACTAAAAATTTAACAGCCCAAAAATTAGGTCCATTTTATGACTTACCAAATTATAATGTAAGTTATCTTTGTTCTTAGCATCATAAGAACGTGTTTCAAAAACAGGAATATTATTCTTGACAAAACATAAACAAACAAAAGTATACGGTCATCACACGGAGTTTGACGAAGGATTGCATACAATCGGAACCATATGGCGAACAACCTACAACACATACAGTTCTTCTTTGCAAGGCGAAAATCCTTTTTGCACTCGGGGTGTGTCCCCTAGTAACAATTCCGTATAAAATATGACAATGACAAAGCGAGAAATACGCAATCCTTAAAATTTCAGCCAAATCAGGCATAGCTAAATTGCGTATTGCAAAGATGGTTTTTGATCATTTACGCGAGATATCATTTATATGACTGCACCGAAATAGCTTAGTGTCCATCTTGATGCCTAAGAATATGTACTCATTACTATAGCATTCGGAAGCGGTATAGGGTCTTAACACAAGTATTCCATTCTAAGTTTTATCTTAATTTAAAACTAGATCGTTAGAATTGAACTATGTCTCGACATGATTAACTGCAACAGTGCAGTGAGAAAGGGCACCATCAAATTCAGAATTTGAAACGGTAAGAGTAGTATTATCAGAAAATAAAATTGATGATACATTATTTAAATAATAAGCCATATTATTATTATATGTAACAAAGGGCACAGGCTCAAAAATAGAGCCTTGCGGAACTCCTTGCTACAGATTTAAGTTGACAGGAATACGTACCATCAATCTTAACCGTTTGCATTCCATTAGATAGATACGAAGATATCAAGCTGACACTGATACTATTTAAACCGTATTTCTCTAGTTATTGTAGCAAGACATTGTGATTCACTGAATCAAATCCCTTGCTTAAGTTCCCAAAAGGCAATAACTCTGCTCAAAGCATTTAATTGCATTATTTGTAAATTCTATCAGATCATTTCTTGTAAAGAGGCGATACCACTGCAACATTTAAACAATAAGGAAATTGTCCGCTTTGAAAACAATTGTTAATTAAGGCGGTTAAAGGGACAAAAAAAAATGTGAATACCCTTTTTTAATAAGCAAGAATCGAGTTGATACACATCCTTAGCTCTGCTGGACGATAACGGATCTATAGCTTCTCTGATATCATTATAAGTTACTTTAAGTATCTTTTACAAGAACGATAATTTTATAATCTAATTAGGTCCTATTTTTGCCCATACGCTCAATTCAATTTCTTGTACGCTAAACAACAAGTAAAGTACTGTTCTCGGAAAACATGGACATCGAGTTTTCATCGGATTTACAAGTTTACACCGTTTTTAAAACTGTCCATTTCAACTTGAAACGTGCGCGAACGCGTGCGTTTGTGCATACGTGTGTGCGTTTTGGTGTCATTGTCTATGCCCATACCAAAGTCGGTGCCCGTGTCCGTGTGGGTATCCTTGTCCATGTCCATGTCCCTGTTCATTTTCGTACATACCTGTGTGTGCATGTGCGTGTGCGTGTGCGTGCGCATGCGTGTGCGTACGCGTGCAAGGGCGCGCGCGTGCATGCGACTGTGCGTCCGTACGTGCGTGTGTGCACAGTATCCACGATACAATAAGAAACAGTAACCGGTTTTAATAAAACGCTATATTTAGAGTTACCTTAAAATATCTCGGTCGTACCAAATGTTATTTAAAATCTATTTACAAATAAATGTATATTATAAATGGCGTTATAGTACACTTGTGAATATCTAACGAACTTTATTGAAAAAAACCAAAAGGGCCATTTTTAGCGATAGTTAAATATTAAACATTTTTTTCTTGTTTGTTTTGTAGAGCAGTATTTAATCCTTAAAAAATACATTATTATTACTTTCGTTTATACCGGAAAAACTTATCTTTATTACAAATACTGACAGTCTTTTTTAAATATAATTCAATTTTTCATGTAACAAACAAAATACAATTTTGCAAGTTTACATACTTATCACTTGTAAACCTTTTAATATGAAAATAAGTACGCCTTAAAAATGACTTTAAACATCTAATGCGTGTGGTCGTATAGCAACGGAGTCGAACTTAGCTTACACTGGACTCATAATTTTCAGATTTGACGTATGAAGATGAAACGACATGTGATTAATATTAATCTACATGAAATGGGTGTTGAAGTGAATTCAAAACAAGGACTATATATTATATAAAGTAGAAGATGTTTAATAAATAAATAAATTTAACCTGGTATATAATATTTATAGCTTTTCTACAATACAAAAGTTGCATACGTGTATTATGTTTGACTATTTGTTTGATGATTACATTTTTTGTTTGGTACACTTAATGTATGAGCAAATGTGAACAAGTTAAACATTATTGTATATTGTGCCTCTTGGTTACATACCACAGCATAAGCATAAGTAAGTTATGTGCTGGTCACACTATATTTTCATGTTTGTAGTTTATTTATTTTAGCTTATGTTAGCTTATACTGGATAGCTTAGAAGTCTTATTTCTCTTCAGTGCTAGTCATTCTTCTGTTATTTGTGTAGGACGTTCCGTTATTGTCTTTATTATAATCACAAGTTTCGGTATCAGTTTTAACTATTTTTGTTAGTGTGGTAAATGTTTGCGGAATCTAAATTCGTAATCGGGATTGTCAGCGTTGATCATAAATTATGTGTGTCAGTGTGACGTGCGTGTGGAGTATTATCTAGGGATTCTTTTATCAGGTAAGTCGTGCAGGCATTAATTAAATAATCACGAAAGATGTATAAAGTACATTCGTTCAGAATATTTGTAAGTGTAAGTTATCGGCGGTAATCGCAAGGTGTGACAGGGATGACTTGGGTAGTGATAGTGTTATAGAGGATAATACGCTGTGCAGTTTTTTTGTTTGTTTGTATTTTGTTTGTTAGAAGTGGTACGTTTGAATGTTGTTAATTGAGGTTATTAGGATCTTTTGTGGAAAGGATTCCTTGGTGCAAGTAAGTACTTCGGGCAATACAGACATTACGTTTGGATAGATTGAGAAATTGGTTATTGTTGTAGCCAGGATATCGGAAATAATTGTTTATGCTTTAATGGTGTTGACAGAGGCTGTCCACAGGTTTACCCAGTTAAGAGATTTCCAGACAGCTATTGATATTATATTACGTCAGGCAGCTTTGCTGTTCTTATTCGCTGCTCAGA
This sequence comes from Vesta saturnalis, assembly GCA_036346205.1. NCBI lineage: Eukaryota > Metazoa > Arthropoda > Insecta > Coleoptera > Lampyridae > Vesta > Vesta saturnalis. The sequence goes on along the minus strand of JARFJB010001119.1, from coordinate 4,062,826 downwards.
AAGCAGTGTCGTCCGCAAACGACATCGGGGAACTAAGTTGTACAATGGCCAGGCGTCGCTACAGTTGTTACACTTTGGCTGAGCAGGGTATTTACAAGAAGTGCCCTTTTTGTTTTTCTATAATCGTACTAAGCATTGCACAGAGGTATTTGCGTGCAGGGTGCCCAATACATGGGGAACGGTGATTGAATATAGTAGAACGTATAAGAGCAACGTGTAAGAGTGACGTCGATAGGTATGGTTATGGTTGAACGTTACGTTTTACCGTGGAAAGTTTAAGGATTTCAGAGATAGATTTCTGGACATTGGGGACACAATATATCGAGACGCGAGTTGGTATAAGTATGAGTTAACTTAGTATGTGTACGATAGAGGCGTGTAATTCCATTGATGTGGAAATAGAACATACGTTTGAGTTTGTGCATGTATTTACTCGAACTCACTGCGAGGCGACGGTCAAGGCGGTGTAGGAAGTTTCAGATGAGGTTTTTCGGTCATGAGATGATCAGAGATAGGGGAAACCAGCGTACCAGTGACGGTGGTGCTACAACTCACGGTTACCGTTAGTTTTAAGTTAAGGGATTGAAAATATTTTTACAACCACTATTTTCAATTAAGTTTATTGCAGAAGCCTAAAGATGGGTGTGGTCTTTTGTTTTTATTTATATCGGTTTTGACGTTTTTGTACAGTAGTGTCACACACCTTATTTTTTGTAGGAATCATGACCTACTTCAGTGGCTTGACCACACTCATGTACTTTATGTTGCATAAGAAATGCATGGATCTGTTTCGGTTTACAGATTGGTTAAGTGTTCATAACTTGGTTTTAACGTAGCACCATCAAGAGCTCAGATTCCCTGTAAAATTCTTTGGTGCACAATAATTTCTTCATTAAGGTTTATGGAATGTCTTCCCTTTAGAATTTCTTCCTGCTGCTCATGAGAACGGTGGTCAGTAACATATACTAGGAACAACCAGTGTAAACCGTACATTCAGTATTGAAAACTACGCGATTAATTATGATATCTGTGAATCCCATAAAGTGGAAACTACACTGAACTGCACTGAATAATAATACAGTGTAAACTAAATTTTTGCTCAAAATAAAAATTTTTTCCAGCCTTTTGGTACTAATTGAGTCCAAGATACAATCGGAGTCTTATTCAACTTTCCAGAAATATTAAATTAAACATCGTGAATGGGTAGAATGAGGTCTCTATTCTATTTCTTTAAGGTTATAAGGTTAGAAGGTTATAACTTATTTTTTTAATTCTGAGTAATTCCATAAAAGTTCTCCTTTTAGATCCTTTTTGGGATTGTTAGTTAAGTATTCCAAATTTAAATATGCACAGTTTTCCTATTTCTTAGATTAAATCTTAAGCAAACACTTTTTAACATTGCATAAATATTATTTAGTAATGAATAAATACAAGTTTCATAAATAACTGATTTAAATCATCTAGAATTATTAATGTTGCTGTGACTATTCATAATATTTTTCTTATTAGCATTTTTGAGAGTATATCAATTTTTATACAAATCATTTTTCTCTTGTATTTTGGACAAATTCAGAGTCGGACTACAAGTTTCAATTAATAGCAGTTCATAGTAAAACTGATGTCAAATTTCATAACTTTTCATGGCATACCTGATATTCGGCCCCTTCCACATGTAATATTTTATTACCAATTCGGTGTAACACATGAATGTACTTCGGTAATACATACGACCAACGTGCAAATAAGGTGGCGTAAACACCGGATTAAGGGTATTTGCATTTTCAGGTGTATACGTGCTTTATCGATCGTAAGTGATACAGCATGCAGCCGAAAATGCAGCTCCTACAGTTATCCCATTAGGATTATGTTAATAGATTACGATTGTTCCTCGGTATCACCTTTTTAACTGTATTAATCCCTGAAAAGGATATGTAAATTGAAGATGAATGTATGCTAATAAAATTTGTGTAGCTCCGCTATTGCCCAGAATGAAGTGGGTATATTTTATCATTTAAGTAGAATGCTGTGTCGTGTTTAAACAGTTACATTGTTGCCGTATTCTATAATTTCCAAAGTAATTGCATATAAACGTCTTGTAACGAATCTTTTACGTTCTTCGTTCATTTAGTTGTAAAATATAAAAAAAGGGTTTTTGATAATTAATGATTTATAAGTTGTGGTAGGCAACTTAATTTGCATTTTGGTGTAACTTAAGTTGCATATTTTTTTGAAGGTTTATGCTTCCATATCTTTGAATTAATTTCTTTGCGCATATTTCCGCGCAACGCCAGAGCACCTGACAGAATTAGCGTCTTTTTTAGCATTGCTTGATGTATTCTGTTTTGAACAGGAAGCCATCTTTGGTTTCCACCTAATTTTTGTGAAAAGTGCCATTGATTTAATGGTAAGATACTTTTAACTCGTATTATATTAAAATCTAAAACATTTGCTCTTTGCAGGCACTTTTACTTTTCCTTACTTTTATTTTTACTTACTTTTTTACTTTTAGTTTTGGCATTTTTGATGCTTATGATTGCAATTTTGCATTTAATTCAGATCTAAATTTAGGTTACATTTTTTATTTTAACTTTCAAGAGAGTGCAATAAACACTGGATTATTCAAATTTCATGAAGATAAATTTTTAAGAAGTAACATTCAACTTTGATATGTTTTACAACATTGTTATTACGACATATTACGCAATCTTGGTGTAAAGATTACATCACCTTTGGTTTACATTTCCGTATTGCTTTAGATACCAAAGTTTATCAAAAAGTTGTGTACAAAAATTTTCGAACAGGTATTTATACCCATAATTTAGTAATTTAAGGCTATTACAACTAGTTTTTAAGTTATATTTTATATAATTCTAAATTTAAATATTTAATAAACATAGTTTGTATATCTTTTATTTTGACATTTTGGTGAATTTTTTATTGTATCCTCGGTTTAGTTATTCCGAGCATAAAAAAAATAACTTGGCGTCCGAGATAATTTTTATTATTGTTACATTTCAGTTACTATATCGATGTTAAGTGGAAATAACCAAGCAGAAATCTTTGGTTAGTTTAACGATTTGTTTTGAGAACATTTACAACTTATTTTTATTAAATTATTTACACCAATTAATTACACCTGGCGCTCTTAAACCTTATTTATAGTCTCTCAGCAACAAATTGACATAATGCTCTCCATTTCTTTATTTCTCCTTTTCCAAGTAGTTGACCAAGATAATTCCATCTAAATCACAATAAACAGTTGCCATAGGTCTTCCTCACAAACCCGTGTTTATTTCTTTGGTGACGTACAGGTTTTTAGTTTCAGGATTGCAAAGGTAGACTTCAGTTTCTACCACGGTTATCAAACGACCCCAAAAGTCCTGTGTATTATGGCGAAAGAACACTCAAGCGATAAAATTTTTGCTCCGAGTATGTCTTCATTTTCAATTTTTCACTTATTTGCAATACTCACTATGTTTAATATCTCGTGGACATTAATTCGACGGTCATCCAATACTATCCGGTAGACTTCTTCGATCATATCCTGGAGAGTCGCAATTTATGTACGGCTACTACGGGATTCATCATTTGTGCTCACACCGAAGAAGCTGGTTCCAATTGCGCTGAATCTTGCTCTACTCTAATTTTGGATGATGTGAGGCCTTTTAAACGACAATATTTTATCACTGTTCTCATCTGACTATATTTCATTGTTTACAAGATTCTGCGAGACGTTTGCTTTGGTGTGCTGTCAAAACAGAATAATTGACAGATCACTCTGTACTATCACATTTAATCTATTTAAAGATGATTCTATAGAATGGTAAATAAGATCCTTTAAACTCGCGTTCTCCATTAAGCCACGTACTTACAAAAAATTGTGCAAAGTAGCTTTGTTAAATTATCTATATTCAAACACTTTGCAATATTAAAGTTGGACAAATTCAGTTTGGCGATTTGACATATGAAGTTCAGCGTCATTTTATTAACATGGTCGTTCTATACAAAAAAACCTGCACAACAATCCTGACTATAAAACAGTAAATACTAACATACAATTTTTTATGTTATTCTAAGATGTTATTAGGGAAAGATAAGTGAAGAGGTGTAATGTAGCTAAGACTTCCAGGGAATAATCCTTTGCAATGGAGAAGACTGATTAAGTTAGGACCTCAACCTAAATGAAATTATAGAACTTATTTAAAGTTTTAATGAACGAAATTGTTCATAATACATTCGTTTCAATCACAATTTTAAATGATTGCAATTAAATCTACACTACGAATTGTTCTATACAGTAGATAACAATGTTATATAAGATTTTAAGGATATAAAGATAGAGGTAACTTACACAAAACACAAAAGTTTACTTTTTATATCGACCAGTAAATCAGAAATTCTGGTAACGAACAGCTTAAAGTGCTTGAACTGAAGTTGGTAGAGAGTTGTATGAAAACCGAATTAATAATGAGGTTTATGAACGTTAAGTAAGTATACAACAGCGCGATAGTGCTGTAATTAGTACCATTTCGAGTGTTATACACTGATTTGTAACTAATGGTATAGTGTACATAATTGATTTCTATATTACATTTAGTAACGTTAATTTTAACGAGGAAGTTCATAAAATGGTTTTTAATGTTATTTTAAACTTGAAAGAAATGGTAAGAAATCTTCTTTAATTTTTAATGTAATTTTTGAACTTTGGCAAGTGTAATGGCTTACTCCAAACAGCGCTGAAGAGGACAATGACTCCTGAGTAGCGCACCACAAAACATCAGTTTATGTATTATACTTATTATTATGTACCGTATACACAGTGTGATCCAGATTGAGTGCAGGGTGTGTAACTCCGCTATGGTCATATCGTTATTTCATCCGCTGGGGCCATCAGTGTGCGTAAATACATATGTATAAACTGTCATAATTTGTTTGCTTCTGTTCTTGTGGTTTTATTTACCTTTTTGTTGTTCCTGTAGTTCACGTAAAATCTGTCTTTTCAAAACAAGAACAACACATACTTGATTGATTAATCTGGTAAGTGAATAAATATAGAGCACTGATTAGAATAAAGATAAAATGCGAATAATTTTTTTTTGATGAAGACAATAAGTTTATCTTCGAAGCTTATTTTCGGTCTGGGTAACGGTATGAAGGTGGTGTCTCGAAATATTCGCAAGATTCTTGCTTGGAGGAATTCCAGCAACGGATCGCCAACATTGAGGTTACCTACGAAACATTCACACAGCATATTCGTCGAATTTTTCAACGTTTTCGTGACATCGGCTCCGTATCCAAAGGTAAATCTCCTAGCAGAAGACCTGTACTTGACGAAGAAGGCTTAGAAGATGTTCGGGGCAATTAGAAGTTAGTCCCAATAAATCTTCAAGACAGTTGTCTGCTCAAAGTGGTAATTGAGTAAAATTTGTTTTTATTACTAAATGTTGATTATTTATTAATTGTAATTGCTGGGGTTTCGTAAGGGACATGCCAGAGGGCTTGAAAAAACTGTAAATGTACCCGTAGAAAATGCCTGTATTATAAGAATTGCTGCCAACTGATTTTGAAAAGCGTCGAACGTACTGTACCTGGAATAACAATGATGTTTTGGATATAACATTTTTCAGTAACGAGGCATGGTTTCATCTAAGCGGCTATGTAAATTACCCAAATCATGTAACCTGGTTAACTGAGAATCCCCATGTATTTATTGTGACTTCATTACTTCCTGTTAAAATTGGTGCTTTGATTGCTATATCGAGAAGTCGAATAATTGAATCATTTTTTTGTGCCGAAAACTATCAACAATTAATTGTTTAGTGAACAACTGCACGACGACGAGCTTCAAAATTAGTATTTCCAGCAACAGCCCACACCACCCGTACAACGTTGTCATATTTATCAGAGTTTTTCGGTGATAGAATAATAAGCAAAAATCGATGGGCACCACGATCTCCCTGCTTGACTCCGCTCCACTGCTTTCTCTTCGATCACCCTAAAAATCTTGTGTATGCAAATCGTTTGCATGCGGTTGAATAGTTACAGGATGCCATAGTGAACGCCATTAATGGAGTAACCCCACAACAGTTAGCAGCCGTCTCCGAGAATATTAAACGTAGGGTAAACTTATGCTTAAAAAATAATGGACAACATTTTCAGCACCTATTATAAGCTTTCGGAGACTATAATCTGCCTCCGTTACTAGTCAAATTAAAACTAAATTGCAATAAAGACATTCCATTTACTTATTGGCATTTTTAATAACAACATTAGGATGGAGGTAGTTCAACAATCAAGAAATATAGACTATTTATGCCATTTAAAATTTTGCTGTATTTATTGTTGATATACCATCAACTTTTGAATTTCTCGCCCAATAAGTAATACCCGTATGTACACCACTGGAAATAGTTAGGATCCGTAAATGTGATAAGTGGGAATACCTTTTTTGAAGTAAGCGGGCTACTTCAATTAATCTGGATCACATTGTATAAAACCCTTATATATTATTAAATTTCAAATACCTTAAAGCACTCGAATGAATTCCAATTTTCATTTTTTATTTACTTATGTAACATTAACTAACATTGATTTGAAGCGTAAGCTGAGATCTTAATGAACTAACAACACACGTATGAACATAAGTGAAAAATTAGTGAAGTCAAACTGTATGGTGATTTGCTATAAAAGGTAAGAGGAATAGCGCAATCAAAAGGTAGAGAAAGCTCTTTTCAACGAGACTATTTGTTAGTTTCTTTTTTAACCCTCCGTTAGGCGCGCGGATGACACTGGTTATCCAGATATATATATATATATATATATATATATATATATATATATATATATATATATATATATATATATATATATATATATATCTTTAGCTGCCATTTATGTATGACATATGTCTTTTATAGATTACTGGTCCTTCCCGCTATCTCCGAAGCAAAAAGACTGAACATAGCCAGCATACTCAGAAATAGTTAGAATGGATCCAAGAATCGAACGATGACAAACCGTCTGAAGTAGAGACAGATTCGGGAGAAGAGGATTTTGTCTTAGTAAGCGACCACAACTCCGAGTGAGATCTAGATGCCGAAATGACAGATAACGAACAAGAAGGAAGCATTGTACAAGAAAACAGTCACTAGCTTGGAAAGGATGGAACGAAGTGTACAAAGTCGTGTAATATCATCACACAACTTCCTAGTGTAAACAGTCGTTCACGGGAAAATAAATCAGAAATAGACGTCTACTGCCTTTTTCTAAACGAGATTGTTATCAATATTATCGTTGTATCTACTTATATTTATATTGATAATATTTGCACAAAATTTTCTCGTGTAAGGGATGCATGACATACCGATATTACCGAAATTGGTGCTTTCATCGGCCTGCTATATCTAATTGGGAGTATGCGATTTTCAAGAAAAAACCTGTGAAAATTATGGGATAACTCAAAGGGTAATGGAATCGAGTAGTCCTACCTGTCCGTAAGTGCGAAAAGACTGCGATTCTTACTAAGGTGCTTACGGTTCGACAACGTTCATGACAGGCAAGCAAGAAAAGAATTGGACAAACTTGGCCCTATTAGACACATATTCGAATTATTCATTAGTAATTTTTAAAAATTTTTTACCTGGCTATGGACGAACAACTAATAGCTTTTAGAGGAAAGTGTTCGTTTAGGCAATATATACCTAGCAAAGCCGCTAATTATGGGATGAAACTATTTGCCTTGTGTGATGCTAAGACAGCGTATACGATAACTCTGAAGACCTGTCGGAAAGAAGCGCCCGGAGCTTTACCAGCAAAGCAATTCTGCCGAGGATGTTGTTCTACGATTGGTGGCACACGTTGAAGGCACAAATCGAAATATTACGGATGACAATTGGTTTACGAGATTATCTCTTGCTACACGCCTTAAAACCAAAAACATGACCTATGTTGGAACGATCAGAAAAAATAAACGAGAAATACCGAAGAATTTTTTACCCAGCAAAAGTAGAAAAGAAAAATTGTCCATCTTTGGTTTTCAAGATGATACTGCTCTCGTTTGTTATTGTCCAAAAAAAAAAAGTCAGTATTGGTTCTATCAACCATGTATTTTAACAACGCCATAGACGATTCAACTGGTGCAGAAAAAAAGCCCAGCACATTATACAACAAGTCTGTTAGTCAAAATTATGATCTATCACGTAATACAAGAAGATAGCCAATGGTTCTTTTTAGATCTTCTGAACATATTTGCTGTAAATGCTTTCTGTATGTACACACATCATTGCCTGGAGGTCGCTGTAAAAAGGGCTAGCTTTCTGAAAACAATAATCTGGGAACTTAAATTCCCAGGTGGTCTAGAATTGTCTGCTTGCCGGCAGAAATTCGCTGACGAGCCAAGATCTTGCTAGGTTTTCCTGACTACCGCATCCCTATTACCAAAAGCGGGATCACGAGGAAGGTGCTATATTTTTGGTAGATCAAGGAACAGAAGTAGCATGAAATGGTGTGTACAATGTCAAAATTGGACTTGCGTCGACCATCTAAAAGATGCTTGTGAAAAATTGTAATAATATGTAGGTTGTATTGCTATGTTTTTATTTTTCGATTTTGTTTCTGTATTTAGGTGATAAAAGCTTTCAGTAACATTAAACGCGTGTAGTATTTATTTTTTGTGAAGTACCTTTAATGCTAGCATCGTAACTTGGTTCCCGAAATTCATCTCCCTTTAACCACGCTAACGATTTGAAAGAATGGTTTTTTTATGACTAGAGAGTTAATTCAAGTTACCGTTTGGAGAAATCATCTGTTCAACCTTTTGGGTATTCTAAGTAGTATTCAGCTACCCGGAGGCCTTATTGTGTTGTGTGTCGATTGTCAGAAGTGACATTTATAGGGGCCCATCGAAGAGGAATTAGCGTTTATAGTTAGTGCTTTTTCCCCTTTGTGGGAATATAATCGCATTTATTGCGGATTTTTACATCGTAAGTTCAGTATAATTACTAGATGTATTCACCCAGCTGTTCCAACGAATAAAAGAAATTAATGTAAACATAACTTCACGCTTTAATAAAATTTGTATATATAAAGAACAAAGAACGTTTTGTAAATAAATTAAGGTAAACATATATTGAACCCGTTCACACAGTTATTTAGTCAGATGGTTTTGGCTTAAATATTTTCGTCTGTAGATTTGCGTTAATCTAATTCAAAAATAAATGGCTAGTTGAAAGTTGACGACTGTGAAATTGCTATATGGGAAGCAGAGTAAGGGAGATTACCGAAGAGTTAACTTCCACCGATCCACCACCTAGGGGGTCAATTGCACGAGAAATACCTATACCGCTGTGCAAAGGACAGTGGAAAATTCGGAGTCGGTAATTGTTATAAAAGTAAGGTATATACTTGTATACATTTTTTTGTTTCGTTGGTGATTTTAACAGTGTTTTTTTTTAATTGCATTTGTCAGGCAAATGAATACGCTTTCTTGTGTATATATTTCTGCATAAAAACCTTTTAGGCTTTAGAAGTCAAACTGTATGTTTCATTTCATGTTGTGCGCTATTTTTGTCTTGTTCTGATTATTGTATACAAATTTACGTATTGCAGAATTTGTCGAATTGATTGGGCTGGCGGGTGTACGCGTGCGTGCGTGCGCGCGGGTGGGCAGGCGAGCGTGCGGGAGGACGTGCGTGCGTGCATGCGTGAGTACGCCCGAGCGTGCGTGCGTGTGCGCGTGCGCGCGTGAGCGTGTGCGCGTGTGAGCGTGTGTGTTGCGTGCGCGCGTGCGTGTGCGTGTGCGTGTGCGTGTGCGTGTGCGTGTGCGTGTGTGCGTGTGCGTGTGCGTGTGCGTGTGCGTGTTCGTGTGCGCGTGCGCGTGCGTGTGCGTGTGCGTGTGCGTGTGCGTGTGCGTGTGGTGTGTGTGTGTGTGTGTGTGTGTGTGTGTGTGTGTGTGTGTGTCTGTGTTTCGTATTGTTTAGGCCACAAAACGTCCAGAAATGTAAAAAAGGTATTTGAAAATTTAAACCGATTACATAGCTTTCTCTTTGTACGTACTATATCAAAAAGCAATAGGATATTTAATTATATGAGCTACCGTAATGATTTTTTAGTTAAGAAAACAACTAGTAATGTTGTTTACGCCTTGTTCTGGACAGTAATATATTTGTATTTTGTAGAATTCCTATGTTCTCTAGCGCAATGCTAGGATATTGTTTTGTAACAACAACATCTTATTTAGTAGATCTACCGCTATTTTATGTGTTTTATCTTTTATTATTATTTATGTATTTTATTCCATTAAATATAGAACAGCGAAGTATTTTAAGTAAGCCTTTTTTGACAATTATAGGTAATATTTACGTAGGCTACGTGTGTTTGTATTGTTCAATATAGTGAAGTTATGATGAGATATATTTGATAACTATTTATGAGTAATTGTTCTGTAAATTTCCTGATTTTGAAGTTAAAGTTCAAGGTTAAGATTACTTGAGTTTGAGTTAGCAATTTAAGGAAAATTTTAAAAATTAGTTAGCACAAAGTTGTACAAATAATGGGAGATTGAGGCAGTGGCGCGCCTAAAATTCTTACTAAAACAAAGTTTCCATCAATAGTAACTTGATTTTTTCAGATAGAACAACCATTTTTTTTGCATCAAATGCGAATTTTTTTAAACGTTCTAATGATGTAAATTTGTCGGTATCTGTCTCGGTGGATTTCTTTTTACTTCACAATTCCTGATTAAATTTCTTTTTCTCCAAATATATTTTTAAAAGGGTCTTTTCAGTTTTATCAACTGCAGAAATCGTTTTATTTAGAAAGATTGATAAACTTATATTTTACTTTGTACGTTTGCGGAGTTAAAACCATCCTTAATGTATGAAATATTACTAGATAATCCATACCTAAAAGTGCTAATTGCGGTATTATCTTAACTGCATTAACTATCGTGAAGTTAGAGGTTTAATTATATTTAAGTGTACCTTTATCATAAGTGATATTGGTTTATTATTGCATCTTGTAAAGTATTGAAAAAGCTTTCCGGATTACGCATAGCGATTTATTTAATTGTTAAATTACGTTAATAGTGTATTGGTGTTTATTAAAAGAGGAGATAATCGCAAACGGGGAGAACTGATTGATTAATAAAAGACATAATCCTTAAATACCAGATTCTTTAATAGGAAACTTTATGTTAATTTGAAGACGAACCGGGTTTAATTTTCATCAGAAAAACGGTTCAAGTTTAGGTGGTATATTACGGGGCTTGTTCCTTACTAAAGTGGGTTAGAAAGGTTTATTGGTTTCTTAGGTTAGCAGGGAAACGTTGCAAACGCGTTTACTGGCGACGAATCTTAATCAATGAGAGCAGGGGGCTTTACTTTAAATAATTAAAGTCTAACAGGAGGATATTTATACCGTCCGGAAGCAGTAAATTAATTTACTTAAATATACAGTAGTCCCTTCAAGATCTTTCGCATCAACCATAGCTGCTCCTTCATTTGTGTATTAGTAAGTCTGTGAATACACTTTCAAATTTAGGAGCAGAAGAGATGGTATCTTAAACTGCTCGAGGTCGGCGATGCAAATGAGACTCCTGGATCTGCCCAGAAATAGTCCGGTGGTGTAGAAATGTAGAAGTTGAGCCATGAGATCGCAAATGTCTTGAACCAAACTCTCTTAGAAAGGAACGTTTTTAATTCCCTCCCCAAGTGAGAGCGGGCTTGCTGAGTTCTCCAAGATATTTCATTCACAATGATAGATTCCCAACAAACATACATTAAGTATGTATGCATAACGGGATTAAGAACTCGTGCAGTCAGGATAACATCGAAAGGAACAGCATATGAGGGAAACCACTGATCAAACCTCATACAGATTAGAACCTAATTGGAATCGAACCCAGTACCTTCATAATCCTACGTCAATCGTGCTACCACTGACAACCAGCTCGATACTTTTGTTAGCGGGTCTTTCGTTTTATACAAATGCACCGTCGGCGGTTATAGCTTCTGGTATGGCCTAAGCAACGTTCATTGTTTTATAGTGGGCGAGAATAAACACTTCGACTTTCACACACAAAAATGTTTAACGTTTCTTATAATCACGAGAGAGTGGGTAAAAATTGTTAATTCAGAATCCTATGAACTACGGAAGATAATTAATTAAAAAATAATTAATGGGAGTATCAGATGTCAAGGATTTCAACCTTTCACAATCCCAGCAACGTTTTCCCTGCATCTACTTGTACGTTTTGAACAAACTGTTTTTGAACGCTGGTTGTGATCCATGTGTCTCCTGGTTCTTTGAAGGTTCAAATTACAAATGATACGAACTCCATCCAATTTTAAACTGTATATACTTCCCTACTTACAATGTATTATAATTTTTTTAAATTACCTCGACTTTGCTTGAGTGGGGCTGTTTTATTTGCCAAATAAATGGTGATAGTAGCAATTTTAAGAAGTATATACTTAGCTTTAGTATATGATTTTCCCATTCCACATAGCAAAGAAACAGATACACCACGTGAAAGGCCATAAACCTTTCCTATGAGACAGCCCTTAGACAATACTCTAAAATTGTCTGTCAACTAAAGTTTCTCTCGTTGTATGTTAATAACTTAATAAGTTTCAAGTCACTAGCTAAGCAAAATACAGAAAACACACATCCACAGTATTATCTTTTAAAACTAAAAAAAAGCTATGTAGCGTTTTAATTGAAATTAAAGTGTAAGTCGATTTACGTTTGAACCACTCAAATATTGTATTTTACAACAAACAACTATTTATGAAATTATTATAAGTTTTGTTATGAACAAATAAGTTCAAAGGTAAATATGCAATTAAAAATTATTATGAATTTTATTAAATACATAAATAAAAAGTTAGCTTGAGTAGGATTTGAACCTACGACCTGTACTTTGCTAGAGTATTTATGATATTTACCATCTTTATTTACAATATTTAAGATAAATTAATTGACATTGTCTGATATTATAACTACAGAAATTGCTCAAAATGCTGCTTTTCGAATACATAGCCTACTTCGTCGAGACACTGCCTTCACAACACACGCAATCTCTTGCGCCTTTTATTAACCACATAATAGTATGCAAGAAGAAACTTTTGAAAAAGCACGCTTTTATTTACGCGTAGAAAGTGCACTAAAAAGGAGATAATAATTTTTTTCTTTACACCAAAATGGCATCAAAGATATTTACAACTAAAAATATAAACGTGGGTCGCTCATATTATAATCTTGTGACGTAGAGAAATGAATTATGATGAGCGCCTCACACATTTATTTTTAGCCGTAAAGATTTTTGATCACATTTTGACGCAAAGATACAAATTATTTCCTTCTTTTTAGTGAGCTTTTTAAAAAAGTTTCTTTTTTCATAATATTATTTTCTACTTTTTATCCTTGGCAAATATTTAAATCGATTTATCAACCATTTTTTTTAAATCCAAGATCTATGATTTAATTTACTCATAATTTGTTTAAAATAATTAGTTATGTTTAATTTATAAAATGAAGTAATTTGTACGGTCAACAATGTCAAACTGAAGTTGATAGTTAAAAAAGGTTGCATTGGCCGCGAGTCAAATCCGCATCGACCGCGTGCAGGCTATCATTTAATCTTTACAACAGAAGTGCTCTGCCAGTTTGACATTGAAACTGCTATTTAAAACATTAACAACTGAAATTTATGTTAATTATAGTTTAATTAAGCATTGTTATGAACCGCAAATGGTAAAAAATTGTATTTTCATCGGTGATACATAATTTCAGAGAGCTTCAAGTCGATTGGAATTGTAGAAGTGGTCGAAAATCGATTAAAAATTTTGACGTACACAACATACAAACATTGTGAGTTAAATACAAGCGTCTAAAACGTCCCAAAAAATACAAATCTAGATGGCATATTGCATATTTGGCTTGGTTCTACGTAATCATTAGACTTCAATCGTTTTTTAATGGCGTCTATGTCATTTGTAATTGGCATTCTTTGAGAAAAGTATTTAACACTAATGAAGAGTATGCTAATATGGTTTTTATTTATGGTTTTGCTAACGGTAACTCGTTTTAAGCTGTCAGAGAATACGAACGACGTTTCTCGGAACGACAAATTCCCAATAACAGAACATTTGTCAGAGTTTACCGTACGTTGAGGGAGACTGGCCAGTTTCCTCGTCTATCGAACTGGTGTTCGAGAAATGAATGAAAATGAAAATCTTGCGGAAAACATTCTCAGAATTTTCGATGAAGATCCTACAACTCATCATCGTCGATTATTCGTTTAGTACTTCGGGCTTCGAGCCCCCTCTACCTCCGTCTGATGTTGTTGTGATTGTGGTTCTGCTGTTCGCGTTGTCGTGTTCCCTGTTTCATTGGTGGGTCGGCCGCTTTGTTGATTGGGGCATTTTGTGTTTTTGTTTTGATTTATTGTTTGGTTCCCTTTATCGCTTTCATGATTTTTAAAATTAGTGTGTAGTCTTCGTCGTCTTCGGTGATTTCTATTGTTTGTTTCGTTGGTGTTGGTTTTCCTGCGGCTGTCTGTGCGTAGGTGATATATGGGTCCGTTGTTCTTTTGGTGTAGGATCGTTTTGTTGTGTTGAGATCCTTGGTGTTGTTTTTCGGTTGGATGGGACAGCCGCTATAGTTCGCCGTGTGTAGCCCTTCGCAGTTGCAGCACTGTGGTGGATTTCCATCTTACCGGGTCTTCGTGCACTCACGGGTTAGGTGTTGACCCGTGCACTTTACGCACCGGGGTGCGGCGTGGCAGCCACTAGTTGTGTGGCCGAACCTTTGACAATTATAGCACTGTCCTGTGCCATTTCTACGGTGAAGGGCTTCCACGCGTACTTTTAAGTAGCCGATCGTTTGAAGATTGAAAATCTCCTTGGCCTTTCCATTTCTTGTTAGCTGGATAAGCAGCATCGGGGTCTTTCGTCTCTGGCGGCCCGCGAGCATTCGTGTAATTTTTAGGATTTCGTACCCCTCTGCCTTGAGGTCGTCTTTGATTGTTTCGGTGATATCGTCGTCCAGGAGGATCCCTTTTATAACCGCTTTGATCGGATTTTGTTCTTCAAGTAGGTATACATTAAAGTGTATACCTACTTCGTCGAGAGCGTTGGTGGCATTTCTGTAGTCATCGGGGTTGTTTAGTATTACATTTATGCCGTTTTTCGTGGTCTTTGTTGCCTTCGGTGTGATGCCGACGGCTGTCAATTTCTTTATCGCCTTCGAATAATCTTCTTGGCGGTGAATAATCAGAGGCGCGATCCGTTCCCTGGTCTTAGGGGTTTCGTTGGCCGTTGTTTCTTCTTCCGTTCTTTGGCGCTTGGTGCCGTTTTTTCTTGAGACTTTGTTGAAACCGTCCTCTTTGGGGAGGGGGACTTCTTTTTCGGCAGGGGAAGTGATAACTTCCATTTCTGCGGTGTCTTGTATAGGAGTAGTCTCGTCGTTTGGTGTACTGACTGCGGTTTCGCTGGACGCTTTTGTCTTCTTCTTACGCTTTAGTTTCTTGCCTTGTTTTGGCGGATCTTGATCATTTTTCTCGCTCTCGTAGTCGATGGTTGTATTATTAGTACTCGTAGTCGAGGTTTTCGGATTGATGGCTTTAAGGAACAGCTTTTCAAGCGCTGCGTACTTGGCCTGTTGGTCTTCGCACATTCAAACTAGATCGCCGATTCGAATATTTTGTTCACGGATCTTCATCGTAGAAGTCTTAGTCGTCGTCGATCCCGTACTCCCACGTCTCCTTAGCTTCGCCATGACCGGAATTGTGGTGAAAACCACAGTTCCGGTGCAGGGTTTGGCTTGTTATAAGAATAACAGATTTTACGTACTCGTATTATTAACGCGAATGCTCCGAGGAGCGTATCGAAAGCGCGAATATTCTATGTAAAGTTATCCGATCGCACGTGTGCTTTCTTCAAAGGTTAGCATAGAACTCCTGGTCCTACAACTAGCACACGTAGAGATGCTAGGAGACTTAACACTACTCATAGTTTGGCATATAGAACACTTCGTCCAGATGGTCGACACCCTTTCCATGAACATAAAGTTCAAGATTTATTATCGTCGAAGATAGGAAATTTGAAAAACAAACAATATGGACGGATGAGGCAACATTTACGAGATCAGGAATATTTAATTCACGTAAATCGCAACACTGGAATTACGAAAATCCATCTGTAACTCACTAAATGTTTTATTAGGACTAATAGGAAACTGCTGAATTGAGCCTTACGTAATTCAAAATACATTAAGAGCGGATAGTTTTCTAAATTTCTTAGAAATTGAGCTTAACCCTCGCCTGGAAAATGTCCAATTATTAGCACGACAGCGAGATTGGTTTCCATTGGATGGGTGTCCAGTTCATAGTGCTAAACAAGTGCCTATGTGGACGAATGAAAATTATTTGGGAAGATGGATAGGACGTTATGGTCCAATTAGATAGCCACCGCGCAACCCAGACTTAACACCTCTCGATTTTCACGTTTGAGGTTACTTCAAAACCAAAGTCTATTCGCAGCCTATCGACTGCAGGGAGGAATTGATATGGAAAGTTCAAGAAGCTTGTCAATCCTTGCAAGAAAATCCGCAAGAGATTTCGCGTGCTGTGAAGGCAGTGCCTCGACGAATGTATTCGAGAAATAGGGGGACATTTTGAGCAATTCTGTAGCTATAATATGAAATAATCATATTATAGATTAATGTATCTTAAATATTGTAAATAAATATCGTAAATATCATAAATAGTTGTTTGTTGTAATATATTTGAGTGCTTCAAATGTAAATCGAGTTAAACTTTAATCGCAACGAAAGTGTTACATAGCACTTTTTTAGCTTTAAAAAGCAATACTTTTGTTGTTGTTTTTGCTGTATTTTGCTGAGCTAGTGACTAGAAACTTATTAACATACAGCGGGAGAAGCATCAACAATGAACTAATAAGAAAAAGCTATTCTTGACTTTAAATACTTCTAGTTTAGTTGACAGACAATGTTAGAGTATCGTGTAGAGACTATCTGAAATGTTATGGCCTTTCACATGGTGTATCTCTTTCTTTGTTATGTGGAATGGGAAAATCACAATTTTAGTAAATATTTAATAATATTGTTAAAAATCAAGAAAACCAAGAAATCGAAATATCTCTGAAACAGTTGAAAACCGGACCCTTGTTCTGACTTTTTTTGTCATAAATGAGAAGCTAAATATATACTTTTTAAAATTGCTACTTTCACCATTTATTTGGCAAATACCCGTCATCATATATGACGACACTTAAAATTAATTGGTTATATTAACTTCTTGTGTTATATAAATGTCAAAAATGATATAAAATTTGAGGTGTACTGTTGCACTGGGGAAATTGATACCTTGGTTTGTCCATGTTATAAATAATATATCCTATCTGGTCATATCATAAATCTAAAATCATTGTTAGGATTTGTTTTAGTTATTTTAACATATCTTGATATACAGGGTGGCCCACTAGTGTGTGGAAGTGGAATAACTTACTTAGGATCAAAAATGCAAACAAATGTTTTAATTAAATGTTGTTATATTTGCGCAGATACATATTTCTAAAATATTTTGAAATATATAGGGTGTTCAGTCTAAGCGAGATAACATGAAGTTTACTTTTTTAATAGGACACCCTGTATATTTATCTACCATTTAATTTAGCGTAAAATTCTACATCTAGCCATATCTTTTCTTTTCCCACAAATTGCGACGTTGCCAAGCTGGAGCGAAAAACATGAAGATTTGTCGAAAATTGGTGCACTATAAATGCTGCCAAATAAACGTTATCAGTGATAAGCAACTAAACTGGTAGGTACGAAGGTAAAGGATAGCTAAAATGTCTGAACATAGTAGAAGTTTCGTTTGGAGTTTGGGGTGTTTTTTGGATAAGCATTAATTGAGGAGGTTTCAATTAGCAAAAACTTCATTTTTTAAATGGAACGCCCAGTATATTATTTTACCATCTTGTAAAACTATCTTATTCCTTCGAATTATGTCTGTATAATGTACTCTGTAAAATTGCATTTTTAGTTTATGATTTAAAAATATTCATGTTTTCAACAAGCAAGGTCTGAATGTGACGTTTAGAATGAATGAATGAATGAATGAATGATTTATTTATCGGAATAACGGTACAGTTCTGGGTCCTGCTAAGTCATACTGACTTGTTTGCGGGTTCCCGTCATTTACAAGTATTTGGTTTACATTAAATCATTTTTCTATTTGTAAACATCTTTGACGCCCATATTTAGTTGAATAAATTATATAATAAATTAGTTACCATATAGTTGAATACTTCTACTTTTTATAATTTTTTGTGACAAAATCAAACCTTCTACCTTTAAAAACTGTCATAAAATAAATAGGGTATCCACAAAACTTAATTAAGCAACAAATGAAATGAAAATATCCATGTTTTAACAAGTAACCTGTGAATTTGACGTTTACGCAAGTCAGAGTGATTAGTTATTATCTAGACGTGTTGTAAATGTGTAGACATTAAGAACGAGAATGAAATTAAAATCACGAATTTTCCGATAGAAGAATTGACAGATATGATTTTTGTACTGGGTGCCAGTGATAAAAACTGTTTACTCGCACAAAGGATTTATCAACAGAAACTTTCAGATAGAAGACAGCCAAGAAAAGACACATTTGAAAATGTGCTTCAACGATTAACCAGAACTGGCAGCGTAACTTACGAAAAAACGAAAAGTTGAAGACTGCAATAACAGAGGACAACGAGATGATCGTAATGTTAAAAGTTACGGAATATCCTCATATTTCGACACGATAAATAACAAAACAAACCGACTGTCGTCCAAAAATTCTGTCTAAGAACAAAATTCATCCTGACCATATACAGCGAATGCAGGAACTATTGGATAATGATTAGACAAGCGGTTAACCTTCTGTGAGTGGGCTCAACAACAAATTGAGCAACTTTTCATAAAAATGGGGTTGTTAATAAATACAATTTCCATTATTATGCAACAGAACAACCGCATTGTATACGGACTATCAGTCAAACAAGGTGGTCATTAAAGATATGGGATGGAATAATTAGGAATCATGTCATAGGCCCATATTTCTTTGACGGAACTGTTAATGGGCAAGTTTATTTCAATTTCTTACGAAACGAACACACAACTACTTCAGCAATTACCTGCTCATGTTAGGCGGCGAATGTGGTACCTACATGACGGGGCACCAGTTCACCATACCCAACTGATCAATTAAATAATAAATAAATTTCCACCTCGTTCACCAGAACTCACAAAAATCGATTTTTTTTGGTGGGGTTATGTCAAAGAAGAAGAATAGAATTAGAGAGGTTTTCCGAACTGCTGATGTCGATATGTTACATCGTGCTAGTAGAGCTTTTGAAGATCGCATACATTATTGTATGGAAGTAAATAGTGGTCATTTTGAACATTTAATAAAATAGTTATCTAAGGTTTTTAGTTCTTTCTTATTTGTAGTCAGTTATTTTTGCTTAATTTGTTTATTTTGAGTTTTGTAGACACCCTATTTATTTCATTACATTTTTTAAAGGTAGAAAATCACTGGTTTGAGTTTGTCACAAAAAATTGTCGAAAGTAGAAGTATTCTAAACGTGACATTCAGAGCTTGCTTGTTAAAAACATGAATATTTTTAAATCATAAACTAAAAATGCAATTTTCTTAAAAAAATCAATTTTTGAGAGTACACTATACATACATAATTAGAAGGGATAAAATAGTTTTACAAGATGGTAAAACCATATATACTGGGTGTTCCATTTAAAAAAATGAAGTTATTGCTAATTGAAATCTTCTGAATTAATGCTTATCCAAAAAACATCCCGAACCCCAAACGAAACTTCTAGACATTTCAGCCATCCTTTATCTTCCTACCTACCAAACAAGTTTAGTTGTTTATCACTGATAACGTTTATTTGGCAGCATTTATAGTGCACCAATTTTCGTCAAATCTTCATAGTTTTCGCTCCAGCTTGGCAACGACGCAATTTATGGGAAAAGAAAAGATAGAGCTAAATGTAGAATTTTACGCTGAATTCGATGGTAAACAAATATGCAAGGCGTTGTATTAAAAAAAAGTAAACTTCATGTTGTCTCCCTTAGGCTGAACACCCTGTATATCTCAAAATATTTTAGAAGTCGTTACACAAAGTTGAAGAAATGGTAGCATATTAATAGGATGAAATGTTTAATTTATTGAAAACCTTTTTTTCGAATCACTTTTTAGTGTTTTTACCTTTCCATACGAAATGGCTGGTTTCACAAAAATATGTGTGCGTAATATCTCGGCTACACAGATAATAACATCTGTGCTCGGTTTTATTTTACAGCGATATGTGATTTCATTACCCTTTAAAATAACACACTGTTCAATTGAAATTAATTGAACACTAACTTGCAAAAATAAAAGTAGAACTTGTAAGATGTGTATGCCACGATAGTCTAACATCGAATGTTTATTTTCAATCCTGTTTACAATAATTCATACATGGCAAACTTTTTATTATACCTATTTGAAGAAATTATGGTCATTAAGCTTCATTAATTTAAGTATTAACAATGTTGCATAATTTTTAATTTTGAATTTGCAGAATGCTTTTCCATTAAAGACCACTTAACATTCCTTATGAATTCTTGTTCGTAACAGCAACTCAATAAAGAAATCGTGATTTTCTATTTCACAAAAATCTGGTGGTATGATTAAATGTTTGCACATTAAGGTCAATTTTTCTTTTTTTCCAAACACATTTTTTAACCTGATTTTGAAATATATTTAAACAAGCATCTACTTTTTCATAAATGGAGCGTGTTGGGGAAAGTAGCCCTTTAGATACATCTTGATGCATATACATTTTTTGTAAAAGTATGTATTTGAGCTTTGTCGGTTAATATTTCGCATCTTGATTTAAATCGTTGTTTACAAATACTACAATTAAACTTTTTAATGGTTTTGTAGCAAACGTAGCCGGCAAAATAATTTACTGCACAATCTTTCATAGTTACAACAGTTGAAATATTCTAATCTGTACTTGCATTCATAGATGAAACTGCATTTAATTACTTTCTTGACTAAGTTCATCTACATGTATACCTTCCGTAGTTTAACCGTACGCGTGAGAAAAACTAGGTTATGAAGTAACAGTTTCTAAGAAGTTGTCTTCGTCTTCATTGTAATTAACATATTCTGACGGAAAAATTAGAGAATTTATTGCCGTTGACCTAAATATTGTGCGAAAAATTCTAGATGTTGGATTTATGTTACAACCTCCTCTTCTGTGAATTATAGAAAAATTATTTTCCAAAAAGTCTTGACTTAGGCGATTCGTCAATTAAATTTATTTCCATTTTTTAGCTCATCGTGCGGTAAAGTAATTGCTGTAATTGTTTGTAAAATGCCAGAAAAGCGTAGAGGGCCAGTAAATGTTCTTTTAAAATTGGCCTTTCTTAAATTATTAAGATGAGTTTTGAATTTTTCTAGCGTATTGACAGCTGTAGGATCATCTTCTTTAATTAGCACATTTATACGGATTTTTATGATAAATTGATTTACTGTTAAGGAAATCGAAAGTCTGATCCATTAAAGAAATAAAATTTGAGGTGGCTGTTTGGCTATTTAATTGGTGTGTTAAAATAGAAGTTTTTATAGCAGCGGATACAGAATTACTGAATATTTGCAACGCCAATTTGCAAGATTGTTTTGGAAAAGAATTAGGGGGTATATGGGAGTCCGTAATTTTAACCATCGTTCGGGATTTACCGTTTTTACCAATTTCATAAGTTTTTCTAATATCTGAAAACGAAACAGTTAGGTTGCTGTCACTATTGACAAAATTACCTTCTAATAAATTATACTAATGCTTTTTTGGCAACTTTTGGTCCTCTTCAAAGATGTCCCATATCCTCAAACCCTTCTATAAAGTCAAAACTCCGTGAATACTGTAACTTCTCCATAATGTCCATTTCATCAAAAGAAAGGATGCATGGCTTATCATTTTCTTTCATACTTGCTACCTTTATTTTCATCTGGTTAAAGAAATTTTGATCCATTCCAAGGAAAAAGTTCGATTCACTAATCCACTTTTTTATTGTTGTAAAACCGGGGAGCACAAAGTTTTTCCTTTTAAATAATTTGTAGGTTACAAGAGCTGTAATATAGAGCTAATGCATATTTCCTTTTAAGTTTTGATCACGGCATTCTTGGTTTATGCACATTTGCATGGAAAACATTGCTTTAAGTACATCTGATTTGTATTTAATCGAATGAACAAAATTAGTTGGTGAGATTTGGTGTCTAATCACATTTTGTATTGGGCAGTTTCTAAGACGCCGCTTTTTGTTCCTGCGTAATAATACATTTTTTAAAAAATCTTTATCGGCGTTTTTGTTAGCAATGTCAGGTAGAAAACATATATTAAAAATAATACGCTTACCTTTAGAAGTTTTTCCTTCAACTGTACAATATGTTAAACTGAATTTTTTATACAACGTGTCTCACTAAAATGCGCTTAGTGAATGATTGGCTATAAACAGCCCATTACATTAACTATTTTAGAAAGTAATATAGAAAAACCTGAATTCGTATTTAACAAACATGTACTTACAAAAAAAATTTGTTTCATTAGGAATGTCAGTAATTTTTTATACAACGTGTCTTACTAAAATACGTTTTGTGAATGGCTGGATATAAACAGCCCATTACATACCTGTCATCAACTATTTAGAAAGTAATACAGAAAACCGGAATACCGCTACTAGCATTTAACAATTATGTTGTATTACAAAATTTACATTTAAAACACAAATATTTTAAAACGTCTAATACCACTATTGTTGCATCATAATAATAAAATCCTTTAAATAGTGATTACATTAAATACATTTAAAATATGTAGAAAACATATATTAAAAATAATACGCTTACCTTTAGAAGTTTTTCCTTCAACTGTACAATATGTTAAACTGAATTTTTATACAACGTGTCTCACTAAAATGCGCTTAGTGAATGATTGGCTATAAACAGCCCATTACATTAACTATTTTAGAAAGTAATATAGAAAAACCTGAATTCGTATTTAACAAACATGTACTTACAAAAAAAATTTGTTTCATTAGGAATGTCAGTAATTTTTTATACAACGTGTCTTACTAAAATACGTTTTGTGAATGGCTGGATATAAACAGCCCATTACATACCTGTCATCAACTATTTAGAAAGTAATACAGAAAACCGGAATACCGCTACTAGTATTTAACAATTATGTTGTACTTACAAAAATTTACATTTAAAACACAAATATTTTAAAAAACGTCTAATACCACTATTGTTGCATCATAATAATAAAATCTCATTAAATAGTGATTACACATTAAATACATTTAAAATATGTAACTTTTATACTACGTCTATTATTACATAGAGATGAGATTATTCTTAAATTTAATTGATTTCGATAGAGCTCTGGAAATACTACAACCGTTCGAAATCTTGCTTCTTCTCTCGATATCAAAAAAGCTATACTAGTGATACATTAAGTAAGCATAATAGCGGATACAGCTACATTGCTAACGATTATTGATGTTTTTTTTGCATGAGATTTTTTGAATGAGACAGCCTCGCAGGTATTTTTTAAGAAAAGCTATACACATCTCATGAGATCAAACGAGATTTTTGAGATATAATCACCTCATCGTCTTCACCTTGAACGATTATATTGTAACCACCTATAAAAGCAGCTAATAACCCTAATAGGTATTTTGAGCAATTACGACAAGCATATTAGTTTTATTATCGTTTGAAGATGGACAAAAATTACATCTTTTACGCTTGGTTGTGGTTGATTGTTCCCTTACTTCGGCATTACTGGTTGAAGAACGTGACTTTATAACCATTTCATCTGCAGGAATACTTCGAGGGAGACGTTTTCTTTCTTGGAATAATGGAGTGATCAAGAAATTACCCAGTTGTTCGAGAAATTATTACATGGACACGAGGTTAGCCCTAAATTAACTGGTTTCAACACGGCTCTGGAAATGCTGCACACGCTTCAAATCTTTTAGCTCGTACGCAGAAGTTGTACCGTATTCACTTCCTTCAATTTTTATCTGCATTCTGTTTCGAGGCTGTAGTACGTTTTCTAATACATAAACAGAATCTTCAATACTGTGGTACGTGTAGCAGCAAAACACATTAGCTAGTTAGTTTCACCTCTATATTACTTTACATGCAAGCCTGATCTTATCATAAATAAATACATCTGTCAAAAAAGCTAATTAAACATAACTCTGAGGCCTGGGTATAGCAAGCAACGCTTCCAATTGTAGCTTTTAGTCAACACAACAGTGCCTACAACTACATACAATCGACTAGCACTGCTTTAGCACGAGGATCAAACGAAAAACACGCATGCACGCACGCACGTACACACGTACGCACGCACGTAAGCACGCACGCTCGCACGCACGCACGTACGTACGTACGCTCGCACGCACGCACTAACGCACGCACGTACGCGCACAGACACACACACACACACACACACACACACACACACACGAGAGCGCGAAAACACGCAAACGCGAAAAACACACTAACACAAAAAACACGCAAACACGCTAACACAAAAACACACGAACGAAAAAGGCTACAACGAAAACACGCTAACACAAAAAATACGCAAACGCAAAGACATACAAATGCGAAAATACGTAAAAACGAAAACACGCAAATACGAACACACACAAAGGAAAACTCGCCAACACAAAAAACACGCAAAACGAAAACACGCTAAAGCGAAAAAACTTGTAAACTTGCAAACATGAATCAAGACGGTGGAGCACCGTTAGGAAAAAAAACAAGTTTATTAACAAAATTGAAGGAAATCTTAACGTTTGAAAATATATTATTATTATTATTATAAACAACAATACATCATTATTATTTAATAACATGCTTTACCGGTTTTCTTCCTCTTCTTGAAGCGTGATTCGTCGTCATCATTATCATGATTTTGAGATTTGCCCTTCTCCCTCACCTCATCGCTCTTCTTTCTCTTCTGTGAACCATCACCATCATCTTTGATGTGAGATACATTCAGCTCAACCACGTGATCGTTTTCATCATTATCTTGAACGGTCATGTTGTAATAGTTTATTAATAAGTCAGTAAAATCTCTAATGTCCGCTGATGTTGGCTCATAAACAGGAGAATACATTATAGTAATGCTCACTCGATGACAGTTACACTTTAAAGAGCGAAACACACGAGAAACGAGAACGCTGTTAGCCTTGGGTCTTGTGCGCAAGCGTGCTCGTCAATGTTCGGGTAGATTCGGTTATCTTAGGGGGATGTCTGAAGTATTGACCTAACCACACTCTAACATAGCCCCTAGAAGCATGTTTATAAGTCTAAATGCCTCTTTTATGGTCGAGCTATTTTCTCCTAAGACGGCCGTCTTAGGAGAAAAGAACGAATGGATAAAATGTCTATTAGTGAATTATGGCAAACCATATCACGAACAAAAGATTTTAATAATGACACAAAATTTCCAAATTTGTGGAAATTCGAAGTGACTCCGTATATGTTATCTTTGCACATTTCTAATAATTTATATGAGATCTTAATAAAATACATAACTGTTAATATTTATCAATGAATATCTTATAGCACGTTCTCGTACCTATTATACATTTTCAAACAAAGGGAATTTTTATTTCAAAAAGGAAAATATTTGAGTTATTCTAGGGAAATAAGGTTTTGCTCATTTGGCAACACTGCCGCCGGCTACGAGGGCAGAAGCTGACTCCACTTAGTTGATAAGAAAATGATGGTTGTTATTAATTTAATAACAGCATACAAATATTTGTAACTTAATACAAAAATAAAAAAGAGATTTGTTTTTTTATTTACATCATCATAAAGTAATGGAGTTATCAGTGCATATGTATCATTAAAATAAATTGTTTCCTTATGATAGAAAGCAATTTTTGGTAGAAATCGACCACCAACGCTAAACATTGCGGAAAACGGATATATTTATTAGCTACAATAAACCAAATTAAATTTCATGTAGAAACGTTTTAAATATCTACAAAGTAAAGGATTTTGTACTCAGATGATGATTTTACAATTTTTAAGAAATTTATGAATAAGCAGTTTCTTCTATAGGTGCAATAAATATTTATTTACCCACACATTTCATTTGCATAAGACATCTGTCGTTCAATAGTATAAATAAAATAACTTTAATTGAAATACAATTACATCATGCTACTTCAATTTATAAGTAGATAACGCTTATAAGTATACCCAGGTATTTAAAATAAGTATACCTTATCTTTAATTTTGTTACACATTTAATGCAGTTAGGTTAGCCATCTGATGTATATTTATTTACCTGTGATAATAGGTTGTTGCAATACTTCGTCTAAATTCTAAAAGCTTTAGAGAATCGCCCATCTATATAGTATCCAACTATTGCAAACTGTCACAATATCCATAAATCTTGTAAATAATCTCCAGTCCACTTATTGCCACGACAATTTTTTTTTCTTTTACGTTATATCTAGTCGCTGTAGCAAGAAATTCGATATCCTCGTAGTTCCTAGCAATCTTTACACATGAATTATCATTCCATTTCACAAATAAAATTCCCCAATTTTATCAATTCGAAAATCGTATGTTCCTCGCTTTTCTTTTTTCATTTCCTTAGCTCTTGTTAAAGGACTTTTCTCCAGCCGGTTTTCTCTTATCGTTTCTGTAGCTCGGAACCCAATATTTTTTAGATGTATAAGCAGATCACGACTGGTAAATAACTTATCAAAAAAAACCTTGTGAGTTTGATGCGATTTAACACAGCTCAACGTATTTAGCTCTACTTTTGTCCCTAATGCCAAATCATTTTTGTCTACATTTGTATTATATAGTTCTATGTACAAATCAAAATTGGAATAATATTCGAAAACCACACAATGAGCGCATAATTTAAATCCAAAACGGTTAGACTTTCCGCTAATATACTGTTTTAAATGATACCTTCCATAGTACCTTGCTATCATTTACTCCTACGTTTTGAAAAGACGCTTTTATCATGTTATGAGTTATCCTAATTTAAAAAAAAAACTTGTTTTGATTTTCATTTGCTTTGTTGTCTGCAAAATCCAAAACAGACTTAATGTTTTGAAACAGATTTCGGCTTATACCATTTTTTACACCCATGTCTGAATCATTAGAGTAATGCAATTTTTCAAATGGAAAACAACGATGTCCAGAAAATAATAAAACGCTTAAAATATTTTCAGTTCATTCATAGAAAATGAAAACAGTTCAGCTTTAGTTGCACAGTATCGCTCTGTTTCGGTCACTATATGTGAATTATTACAGATAGTGCATAGGGTGACAAATTTCAATACTTCGTCGATACATCAGATTTTGTTCGTAAATAATTGCCATGGCATTCTAACATTCTGTATAAATAGGTCCTTGTTTTCGCTAATCGTCACTTTTTATGTAGATTTAGAGACCCTGACTCTAGGTGATAATTGAGTACATTCTGGTTCTGCACCTTTTGTCTGAAAATGTATTGCAAGCTTACCTGGAACATCTGGTACTTCTCGCGCCTCATACAGTAGCACATCATTAATGAGTTCCTCATCACTTTGTTCAAGCGGCAACACAATAATATCTATATGTGATCGTTTTGCTCTAATTCTTCATAAAATGAGTCATCAGCGAGAATATCCTTAATTTGTTTCAGAGTTAAATCCATCTTTATGTTAAATCACATAATCACTACTAAAATTAAACATATACATTCCATAAGCTAAAGAAAAAAAAACATTTAGAAAATCAAAACTTACCATATACAGTCCTAGAGAAGTAATACATATATAATAAACACTTTCGAGCTCCTGGCCAAAAAATCCGGACACTATCATTTTTTTTTTATTTTGTAGGTGTTAACTGGTATAAACCGGGAGGAAGCAAACATTATTAACGAAAAGCGTTTATTTATAAAAATAAAAAAGTAACAATAGGAAAAATAATAAGTAACGGAAAGGAAAGTAACATTTTTCGAAAAATTAAAGAAATAAAAAACGAAAATTAATTACGCACAGTTGCCTGTTCTTTAAGTTTCAACCCAATGTTAGTATCGGGTATAGCCGCCTCTATACCTGCAAAGGGTTTCAATATGCCTAGCCATGCTTTCAATAAAGAGCTGAATCTGTTCTTGCGGTATCTGTTCCCATTATTCATTCAACGCTATTCGCAGCTCTTGGATCGTTTCTGGGAATGGTTGCCTTTTTCCAATCTTTTGTCCTAAAATGTCCCATACATGTTCTAATGGGTTCATGTCAGGACTACAAGCAGGCCACTCCAAAACAGGGATTGCGACAATATGTAGGTAATCCTTGACAATTGGTGCAGTACGTGGACGGTCATTATCTTGCATAAATCAAAAATTTTCACCAACAAAAGAGACGCAGGGGACAGCACGATCGTCCACCAGACACTGTTGTATGTACCTGTCTGCTGTTAGGGTTGCGTGTTCGATGAAGATTAACTCGGTGCAAGATGCAAATCGTTCCCCAGGTCTCCTCCATACACGTTAGGGTCCATCTGGAGATCGTAGGCAAAAACGAGACTCGTTAGAAAACATTACGGACCTCCATTGTTGAACAGTCCAGTTTCTGTCATCATCCGTTAATCTCATCCTTTTAACTCGATAAGCTGCTGTTAATTTTGCGCATGCTACTGGTTTATGAGAACGTAAACCATTTTCATGCAGGACTCTTCTTAGCGAGAAGATTTGACGTTAAAGAGCGGTTCGCGTAGTACGGATATCCTTAACAATTTTTTCTATCACGCTGACCTCTGGACCATTCTCTGCCTGATCATGGTCTTGTAGTGTGTGGTTTTGTACTCTCCAGTCTGACAATACTTCGTAACAGAGTCATGAACGGTACTTTTGCCAATATTTACACGATTTGCAATGTACCGTATATTGCGACCATCTTCATGGAGTGCCACAACTTTTGAGGTCTCTTGGGGTCTCATTCTCACACAATTTGAAAACGCAAATGCACATTAATCTTAATTTATCAGAATAAACGTGAAACTTATCATAAACGCAATCAAGACGCAAAATATCTGTTGTTAGAAACAAAATATAGTGTGCCGTTTTGCTAAACTTATAGTTTTTTTGTTTCTAAAGGTAACAAGATCATTTAAAAACAATGAAATTATGTAAAACTGATTTACAAAATTGGAATAAATAGGTAAATTACTTCTTTTTTTATGAATTGCAAAAAATAGGTATTTTACTTCTTTTTTTTTTAAGTGTCCGGGTTTTTTTGTCAGGAGTGCATATGAATTGTGTAAGTGTTTCGGGTAAAACAGTCGTATCATCTAATAAACCTTTTGCCCAGCTTTTGCAAAATTCATTTTCTTCGTCAGGACCTACAAGCAACTTAATAATAGGTAAAACAAACATAAAATACATAAACTAAAGAACTTACAGGAATTAATTATAACAAACAGTATTGACATAATAACAGGTACCTATAACATATGTAACATGCATTTTAAACTACAAACACAAACATTCAAACACACTCTAACAAACATACATTTATGTAAATAAAAGTATTATCTAATATTAGTTTTAACTGTATTCTTGTAATAATTTAAAATATTACTATAAATGATGTTCAAATCATCAACATCCCTTTTTTTATTAATGGTTGAATTATCTCTATAAATTTCACTCATTTCTAAAACTTGAAACTCATGAATCAGTGGTAATATTTTAATGTTGTTGATGTCGTTGCAAAGTACTTGGAACGAGCTTTCAAATAAGGTATTACTTGCCACATAATCCCATTTAAAACATTTTAGAAAATGGCGGCTGTCTACCATTTTTAATGATTACGTCACTGAATACCACCAAAATCGTTGTATATGTACCTCGGTTTCCCAAAATTTTAGATGGGCACTGTATTATACATTTATCACTTTTGCATTTTACGTTTTAAGCGTTTAGCACATGTAATATTTTTTTCATTCCATATTACTTATGTACTACCGTTTTAAAAGATTAACTCTTGTAACAATATTATTATACTATGAAATTAGGAATTTTTCCATCGCAATGTAAAAAGTATGAAAAGCTTATTAGTACATCAAAGATAAATAAATTTTATTGAAATCAAAATAATAAACGCGTCTTAAGTAGCTCGCTTTTTTTGCTGTAATATATTGAAAGCGCCCTTTAAAGAAATAAAATTCATTAATAGTTCTACTTATGGAGCTTTGTATGGGAACTCATTATTTTTAATACTAACGTTTTTGAACAAAGGTACTATATCAACTTTATTATACCTATTTCTGATGAAAACGTAATTTCGCTAGAGCAATTTTCTGATTTTTATTAATGATGCACTTCCTCTTATTATACCTAAAAGTTGCTGTTCTGGAAGTGCAAGATAACAAACACTTTCAGCAACCCATTGAGCAATAAAATCACGTATAGCCTTTTAAAGGGTAATCTAGTGAGTTCTTTTCAAGGTAACCGGTTGCACTGTATCGTAAAATATTATATGGCAGTTTTAGTTGATTTATTCTTTAATAGCGGAGTCGCGAATAGGTTATTATTATTGTCTCTATTCTTTAGTTGAACCCTCAAACAGTTTTTTAAGTGCATTCCGTAAAACCTTTTATTTCTTTTTTCGATGCATTTTGTAGTACTAGGTTCATGTCATCGGAAAAATGTACATATCTTAGAAAAGTAGGTATGCCAAAATGTTTTTTCTAATTTATGTTATTTGGAGGCTCTCGATGTATAAACCATATTTCGTTACGTACATAAATAAATGTTTGGAAAGTACACCAACGAGAAGTTAATTGAGGTCATACGATAAATTCTGATTGTTCGTTATTACGTAATTTCGCGACTAACTGATATGAGATCAATTTTTTGGTATATAAAACAAAGCTTTATCTGGGTTAAATATTTACTCATTCTATTAAAATATTGGACGTGAAGTTTATAGTTGCGTGCCTACTTTCACTTATCAGGAATCTTTTAATCATGTTCTGCAAAATGTCTTCGTCATTACCTTACCGGTAACTTTTTTTTAATCTGATATAGAAATTTTCTCATAATGAAATACGTATTAGCAAATATGTATTGTACTTTTATTAATAACTCTGCTTTGCAATAAAAGTATTATTTACTTGTAATATAATTTCTTAGCCAAATCTATTATTTTACGGTAAAGTGGAAAAATTAGTTACACATGAAATGATGCAAAAGAACATGAATATAGAGGGAATATTAAATAAGCAATAAACCTACAAAGTCCCATAAAGAGACTCAGCAAAGTTAGTATATTAATTTGGCTTTCTGAGACACTTGATTCCGGAAAAGTAAAATTCAATATGAAAAAGATTAAAAAGGTTTATTAACTACATCAGAAACTAATGCAATGTCGGAAATAATTACCAAGGCTTAAAAATTGCTGCGGATTAAAAAAAAATTATTTGTTCTTTTCCACCGAACCAAAGATCGGTATATAACATTCGTTAAATCTGTGTGTCTGAGCGTCCATGTGTCTGTGTGTCTATGTGTCTTTGAGTCTGTGTGGCTGTGTGCCTGTGTGTCTGTGGGTCTGTGTGTCTGTGTGTCTGTATGCCTGTGTGTCTGTGTATCTGTGTGTCTGTGTGTCTGTGTGTCTGTGTGTCTGTGTGTCTGTGTATCTGTGTCTGTGTGTCTGTATGTCTGTATGTCTGTATGTATCTGTGCCTGTGTGTCTGTGTGTCTGTGTGTCTGTGTGTCTGTGTGTCTGTGTGTCTGTGTGTCTGTGTGTCTGTGTGTCTGTGTGTCTGTGTGTCTGTGTGTCTGTGTGTCTGTGTGTCTGTGTGTCTGTGTGTCTGTTGTCTGTGTCTGTGTGTCTGTGTGTCTGTGTGTCTGTGTGTCTGTGTGTCTGTGTGTCTGTGTGTCTGTGTGTCTGTGTGTCTGTGTGTCTGTGTGTCTGTGTGTCTGTGTGTCTGTGTGTCTGTGTGTCTGTGTGTCTGTGTGTCTGTGTGTCTGTGTGTCTGTGTGTCTGTGTGTCTGTGTGTCTGTGTGTCTGTGTGTCTGTGTGTCTGTGTGTCTGTGTGTCTGTGTGTCTGTGTGTCTGTGTGTCTGTGTGTCTGTGTGTCTGTGTGTCTGTGTGTCTGTGTGTCTGGGTGTCTGTGTGTCTGTGTGTCTGTGTGTCCGTGTGTCTGTGTGTCTGTGTGTCTGTGTGTCTGTGTGTCTGTGTGTCTGTGTGTCTGTGTGTCTGTGTGTCTGTGTGTCTGTGTGTCTGTGTGTCTGTGTGTCTGTGTGTCTGTGTGTCTGTGTGTCTGTGTGTCTGTGTGTCTGTGTGTCTGTGTCTGTGTGTGTGTGTTGTGTGTGTGTCTGTGTGTCTGTGTGTCTGTGTGTGTGTGTGTGTGTGTGTGTGTTGTGTGTGTGTGTGTGTGTGTGTGTGTGTGTGTGTGTGTGTGTCTGTCTGTGTGTCTGTGTTTATGTGTGTCTGTGTGTCTGTGTGTCTGTGTCTGTGTGTCTGTGTGTCTGTGTGTCTGTGTGTCTGTGTGTCTGTGTGTCTGTGTGTCTGTGTGTCTGTGTGTCTGTGTGTCTGTGTGTCTGTGTGTCTGTGTGTCTGTGTGTCTGTGTGCTGTGTGTCTGTGTGTGTGTGTGTGTGTGTGTGTGTGTGTGTGTGTGTGTGTGTGTGTGTGTGTGTGTGTGTGTGTGTGTGTGTTTGTGTGTGTGTGTGTGTATGTGTGTCTCTGTGTCTGTGTGTCAAATCGAAGATCAAGGTATAAAAATTTAAGCAACGTCGTGCACGGTCAGTACTTGGATGGGTGACCTCTTGGGAGCACAGCCTGCCGTTGTCTTGTTTTATGTTTTTGTAATGAAATGTTTTACGCTAAGCAAGAATATTAAACATATTTTACAATGCAATTTTGTTCTGTCTGGCAATGCTAGAAGGGCATTCTCAACTTGAAGACTGCTACGGTGCAATATACTAATACTATATATATATATATATATATATATATATATATATATATATATATATATATACACTACTACTATATTTTTTATGCAAATTTGTTAATACAATTTGCTTTCCCGTTTGACCATCTTAAGGTTATTGAATTTTAATTGTTCTATTTTTAAATATAGTGTATCCATTGGAAAGGAGTGGAGAGATTTTCTGTTGTGTCGTTTAACCGTCTTGAGATACTGAATTGAATCAAAAGATTTTCTGTTGTGTCTGACCAATTATATATTTAACTCCTATAATAAAATTAATACAGTTACCAATTTTTTAGTTACGGTAGCACAAAGGAGCCAAAAATTCCAGATTTACCTATTTAATGTGCATTCTAGCTGCAACCTAGCGTGCTGTTCAACGTATTTAAGCCTATCACTGATTTTGCGTTTGCCCTATAGGTTTGGTGGTTGAATTATGTAAAGGAAGTATAAATACGCGGGCAATATGTACATGCAATTACACAAGTTTATTTGGTTTTAAATAACTTAAAACTAACGTGATTTATAGTAGTTTACTTGGTATGTAGATTGAAATAACATTTACTAGAAAAACTTGGCATTGCAGCTCTTGAGAGTGGAGTAGTTCTAATAAAACCATCTTTGTTCTTGAAGCAGACGACTTTTTGCAACGTCTTAGTGACCAATTTTACGCAGTGTTCCACTGAATGCGTATAATAGGGGAAACTGCCAAAATTTCATCCATCTGCTATTCCACTCGATGTAAGTTTGGACCAGATATCTTCGTCAGACACTCTTCGCAACAAAGTTGGTGGTTAAAGAGTAGTGGTGGTCCAATCAATTCTTTCGGTGTATTCTTTTGATTCAAATCTAATTTCTGATGGTTTTAAACCCCTGATCGACTTCATTTTGAAAACTGAGTTCCTTGCTTTTACCATTCTCCTAAAACCTAGCTCTCTGATAGGGTCACATAACTGCATTAGGACCAGATCGTCCAGCTCTTTTAATAAACGACGATCATGCTACACATCTTTGATGTAATGTTGTCAAATTGAAACCTCCTCCCCACACTAGTCATATCCTACAACCGCTTGACTTGTGTGTATTCAAATCTTGGAAGGTTCAGTGGCAGGAAGCTTTGCGCATTGCAGCGTTATCACTCGGGATTGCGTATTTCCAAAAAGGAATTTTCGCTTTTGTTAGGATCAGTTTGGGCAAATACTACACCTGAGATAATTTCAAGTGGCTTCAAAAAAGCTGGAATTGTACAATTCAATAGGAATGCCGTGCATCCAGAGAAATTTGACCCAGAAGCTTGGAGATGCTGGTAAAACTTAGATAATCAAAATGCCGATGATGAAATTAATGATGAAAACGTTATTGTTCACGATCACGTAAAGCAAAATAATCGCATCGCAAAAAATTTATTGAAAACGGTCAAGCAAAGGCTTTCGTCCAGCACAAATCAGAAAAGAAAAAGGACTGCACTGGGAGCAGAAGTTACTGCCACGGGAGTCACTGAACGGACTGACAACGAAAAAGAAAGAAAGCAAGAAAGAAATCAAATAAAACCTAACAACCACCAAAAAAGAAATTAAAAGGAATCCAAAAGTTCAGCGTTCGCGACATCGAGACAAGTGAAGATCTCAGTGATCCTAAATATACTGATACGTGAGATGATTTAGACCCGAAGGATTTTGAGAATAGAGAAATAGAATAAAAAGACGTCACAGGCAGTTTTGCGCAATAATAATAACACGCAAGAATTATGTGAGAGTAAAAAAACGTCGAACATACTGAAATCGATGAAGCAGAGATAGCAACGACAATAATTATTGGGAATGAGAATTCAGTAGATGAAAGCCACAATGAAAATGATTTGGATAAGGGAAAAATTAGTGTTAGAAAAACAGAAGTTAAGATTGGACAGTTTATAACAGTTAGATTTAACCAAAATAACTCCACCGACGCAAAGTAGTACATCGGCGAAGTTTTGGAAGTTATTCAAGGTAGGGAAAGCTTTTATAGCAGTCTCATGAGGATGAAGAAGCACAAGAATTGGAGTCATTCGTCTGTTTTCCCTGAGAATAAAGATTTATCCGTCATAGGAAGGAATCAGATTCTTCGAGTTTTAAATATGCCGACGTAGGCATTATTATTTTACATACATTTGTTAATAAGTAGTACTCACATATCTATTAATGATTTTAGTGTTTTTTTGCAACTTACTGGTTTTCAAATGTAAAATTTAACGTTAATTTTATATTCATTAGTTTAAGACTTTATAATAAAGTATTTGTCATATTACTTTTATTTATATTTCTGCTCACATTGTGGCTGCACTCTTATCAAGTGTAAAATGACGACTATACTCAAAGTAAAAAATTACAAAAAAATCCCACGTTTCCCTTATGTATTAGAAAACCTAACGCATTTTTCCTAGAAGTTTAAACGAATGCGTAAATGAGATTAATAAGCCCTGGTTGCACTTACCCACTTTGACAGGGAAGTGCAGTCTGCCGGAGAACTACATAAGAAATTTTAATTATTAGGTCCTTTTTTGTTGTGTGCAGTGGCAATTTAAAAATAAATTAAGGTACTGATTTCACCAATAAATCATTATGTTAAATGAAAGCTAACATTCACATTATCTATTGCAATTATACTAATTCTAACAATGCTAAT
This sequence comes from Vesta saturnalis, assembly GCA_036346205.1. Classification (NCBI taxonomy): domain Eukaryota; kingdom Metazoa; phylum Arthropoda; class Insecta; order Coleoptera; family Lampyridae; genus Vesta; species Vesta saturnalis. The sequence continues at coordinate 4,027,054 of JARFJB010001119.1, read as the reverse complement.
ACTGTAACTTGCGTTGTCGACAATGATATTTCTGCTCATCGCTTTTTCCTTCTGGAAATGGACTTACATCGTAAGGTAAAAATGCGTAGTATTATATACAGGGTATCTGCTGTTAAATACCCCTGTTCTAGTAAAGGTTGCCTCATCCGTAAACAAAATATTGTTTATAAAAGATTGATCACCTCGATGATGGCCTAAAGTCCAGTTAGAAAGATTCGCTCCTGCCAAATGATCATCTGGCAATAAATTTTGGACTGGTGTGTAATGGTACGAGTGTAGTTGCTGTTCATGCATAACAGTTGATATTGCCCGGCGAGATATCCCAGGATTTGCAAGTTTTTCGCAATCTTGAAAATAATTTTTTGTCTGGTAGTCAACCATTTGGAAAATATTTCCGCAACTTCTGGTTGCACGTTCATCGAAATTTTGTGAAGCTTAAGTTATGTCGCGGCCTTCTTAAAGCGGAAACCTAAAGCTTTAACAATGAAATACTCAAAACCACTAACATGTTATGGATGTGATGGATACCTACTAGATTAAATAGGCTTTAAATTTTATGCAAACGAAATATGTACATTCTGCAGAGTTCACTTTTACTACAGTTTCCTCTAAAATGGAACCATTTAGCGATATACAATAACCGTTTTTAAAGAAAATAAATTGTCCTTTCAGAAATGTTAACAAGTCTTTCAAAGTTTTTATCCACAAAAAAAAAACAGCGGAAATCAGAAACAGAGTAAGGTGTTGGTGGCAACCAAGGTGGTGAGTGAAATTTAAATATTTGAAACATTTAAACATTTGTACCTAATTTTATATAGTTTGTCAGTAGTGGACACAAAAGCTAATACAGCATCTCATTTTTTGTTGGATATAATTTTTCGCGTTAATATTGACATACTTCCTTACATAAAATTTGGTAAATTAATGTAGTACTTAAAATACAAGTATTTAAACGAATGTAATTGATGGCATACGCATAAGTATCAAATACCAAGTTGTAGAACGAACAATTATGATAAAAGAAAAAGTTTAATTTCTAAGTAAAGTTTGTAATAACATTTAATAATAACAATTTCGTTTTATGGAACAAATACAGTACTTTGAACGACAGCTCTCTTACATCTGTGTACCGTTAATAAAATTAAACAAACTCCGATAGGGGCGAGTGGACCCATTTTTCGTTTACAACAACTAAAATTCCTTTTTTTTATTGAATATTATTTGACCATTAATTTAATACTTAATAAATTTGATACAGGCTTAGCTCACTAAAGAAAGATTACATTTTAATTACGTTTTAGGTAACGAGAATGATTATTTACAACTGACACTAAATTACGCCACTGATTCATATAAATGATTTAACGAACATTGGATAGCAATTAACCTAATTAACGATTAAAGTTTACCTACCGTCATGTATATGTTTTTGTGGGTAAGTGAAAAAAGTAATCTACACAAATTAATCTTTTCCAAAATAAATTTGACATATAGAGCTCAACAGCATTTCAGTTAGCGTAATTGATATACCCAATTTGAAGCTTAAAAAATTACAGTTGGTTTTCGATAGGCAATTTGCAAATACTATAAATAAAAATATGTATTTAAAATTAACTTTTAAAGTACATACCGTCAAAGATTAATGTGGCTGCTCGAGTGGGACTTGAACCCACGACATCCACTTTGCTAGAGAGGGGCTCTTCCATCTGAGCTATCAAGGAGGCAAGTCATAAGCGATTCAAACTTAAACTGTATGTTCTTCCCTAGTTTGTATTATAACATATATGTAAAAGTTGACTGTGATCCTTCATTGTGTTTATAAAGATTATAATACATCGCAACTAGGAAGTACATACAGTCTAAGTTTGAATCGATTATGACTTGCCTCCTCGATAGCTCAGATCGAAGATCCCCACTCTAGCAAAGTGGAGGTCGTGGGTCCAAGTCCTACTCGAGTTAATCTTTTGCTGTATGTACTTTAAAAAGGTAATTTTAAATAAAGTACAATTGATGATTATTAAATTGAACTTCTGTTCGTTCAATAAAAAAACAATATAAATAACATACTCACACACGCACGCACACATGCACGCACGCACGCACGCGCGCAAGCACGCACGCACGCACGCACGCACGCACGCACACTCACGCACGCACGCACGCACGCACGCGCGCACGCACGCACGCACGCACGCACGCACGCACGCAAGCACGCACACACGCACGCACGCACGAACGCACGCACGCACGCACCCATACGCACGCACCCATACGCACGCACGCACACACGCACGCACGCACGCACGCACACGCACGCACGCACGCACGTACGCACGCATGCACGCACGCACGCAGCGCGCACCACGCACGCACGCACGAACGCACGCACGAACGCACGCACACACACACACACACAAACACACAACACACACACACACACACGCACGCACGCACGCACGCACGCGCGCGCACGCACGCACTCACGCACGCACGCACGCACACACACGCACACACGCATATATATATATATATATATATATATATATATATATATATATATATATATATATATATATATGTAATAAATTTTCACAAAGGAACACATAACTAGCACTATAACGACCATCAAAAGAGCCACCCGAAGAGTCTGGAGACTAACGTTCAACGAAGGTGATGATGCTATAGATAAAAGGCACTTCAGATGAGAGATGTGAGAGAGAGAGAGAAGTATTTCTCAACACTCAGCACACAGAAATCAAGCTAGAAACTTTTTACCAGTGTTTCCATTTCAATAGAATAAGTGAAACACATTTAAAAGTTAAACTAGTTAAATCACTTAGTACGCAAATATGCAATAACAATTATTACAATATAAATAGACCAATGTAAAGGAATTGTAAAGTCATGCATTCTTATCAACACACTTTTCACTATTACACATAGAGGTAATTAGGTGAAACTAGAATAGATACAATAGGTACCGGTAAGAGTAATACTGAAACGATCTTGTCGTTAATAAAACAAATACCAATTGGCGATAAGTACTACATGGCGACCCTGCCGAAACGGAACACACAGAATACACCGGGATCCGAAGATTACAAGACTAACGAATAATACCAAACGTTATGGGACAATTCGCCACAAAAGAAGAGGTGATCATCGCACAAGCAGGTAACAGCGGTGGTCAGTCCTCAGATACCAAATTCGGCTCTACCCAAGATATATTACACACAATAATAATAGTGCTAGTTCTATTAATAATTTTGTGGACGGTATGGACAAAATGCAAGGAAGTTATAGCTGGGACAATACGGGAAGAAGTCGGAAGAAGCAATGCCAGGTTAGATGCAGTTTAGAAGAAAGAGTTCATTCACAACCTTGAATCAACCCTGACAGTATGATCAACAAGTGCGGTGCATAGACAACGCAAGGAACATGAGTAAGTGACAGTGTTTAATTTTAAGATAATAACTGTATAGGCTAGATAATTTAAGAAAAATTTTTTTTTTATGTCAATCACTTGGGATCAATATTTGCAAGACATTATAAGCATAAAAGACCAAATTATGAAGCAGTCAAAGCAGGCTGTAAAAAAAGAAGTACCCAAAAGTGAAAAAATTAGAAAAGAAATAGGCGAACAGTTAGTACAATTATTTAATCATTTTACTAAAAGCGTACGAAGTCAAATTGAAAAGTTAAACGATAATCAAAGGGTGGTAGTTAAAGAATTATTCTGGATCATTAGAGATAAAGTAATAAGATCATTTCAAGAGTTACAAATAAATTATAAAATCCCTTATAGCTGCGCTAAACAAATAAATCCATTAGTACTGGAAGAAGACATTAATTATAGTGACGAGGGTTCAACTATTGAAAACATGACTTTAACTAACGTTGAATTTTTTAACTTAGCTAGTACGATTCTCTCGCAGGAATTTCACGGAAATCCGACAAAACTACGCGCATTCTTAGACGCACTTATATTATTCAATGAAAATTCAGTTGATCATGAAAATAATGCCGTAGCTTACGTTAAAACGCGCTTAATAGGTAAAGTACACGATTTAGTGACGGATGAAAATTCAATGCAAGCAATTGTAGATGCTTTAAAAAATGGAATTATGGGCAAAAGTTCACAACTTTTCGCCGTGAAACTTTTAAATTGCAAACAAAATCACAAAGATGCTACATTATATACAGCAGAAATAGAATCTCTAGCAGAAAACTTAAAACAAGCATTTATTTCAGAAGGAGTACCAATATCAGCAGCAGGTAAATACGCCACTGACAATGTCATTAGGTCACTCTCGCAAAATGCTAATTCAGATAGAACCAGGTTTATAATGGAAGCTGGAAATTTCTCAAATGTACTGGAAGCATTAACTAAATTTGCAAACATAACATCATCCATGTCGACAGTTACTAATACCCCGAACGTTTTTTACACAAACCGGAACATCAATTACTGTAGGCCAAATAACTCAAATCGCGGACATTGGCCGTTAAACAGGTGGAATAACAACCGAGGCAGAAACAATAATTACCAACCTCATATTAGATCATCACATACGCAACAAAGTCGTGGGCGAAATTTTAGATTTAACAATTATTTTAAAAATAATAGGCATAACGACCGAAATTTCACGCGAACCGTAAGACCATTAGCATTAGAATCGGGAAACGAGCAGCCCCCCCAGCAGTGACAACTGGTGGACGCTGCGTAAATATTTTTAATTGCCAATTACCTTTCACTAACTTCGTAACACTTTCAACAAAATTGGCAGGTTCACAATGTACATTTCTTTTAGATACAGAAGCGGATATTATAACAAATAAAAAAAAAAAAAATTAGGTGTGTGGTTGTTATATTAGAAAGGTAAATCGCACCACGGTCTAGCTCACTGAGGTACAAATTTTTAAAACTTACTGAATATGAGAACTCGTTCATCAGGTGTGAGGAAAGCAGAGATATTTTCATAGATATAATCAGTATTAGCATTTGTTTTAATTGGGCACCACTCAATTTCTAGGTTTAATAAATAAAATACAACAAAAATTAAGAAAGGTTGTATCTCAGAACTTAATAGGTAATCTGAATAAGCACTAAACATCTGTATTTATATGTATATTTAATAAAGCAAAATGTCTGATTAATATCAGAATAAAATAACTAAAACGCTACTTCTTGTAGGGCCTTACAATCTTAAAATCACTAAATTAAACACAGTAGATAAACATACAATCAATGTACACTTAGAATTCAAAATGCAATTTATTCAACATGTATTTAATAATGAAATGTGTATTGACCCATGTACACAAATTACAGTTGTGATAGGTTATGAAATCAAATGTTTTTATTTCAGGAACAGGACTCAACTGTTCCTTCTTTTAACCGTATCAAAATAACACAAACCGATTTGTTATTTACTTAACTGCACTAAAAGGATAAGTACTTACTTGTACAAAACAAATAGTTTAATCTCGTCTTAAACGAACTGTAGCTTGAGAATTTTCATTTCCAATTCCAAGACAAAATATACGATAACATAAAGGTAACTTCCATTTGTAATTAACGTACAAATAACGAACGCAGATTAGAATGACGAAAGCTGTTTATAACGACGAACGCAGAATATGTATAACAGCATGTGATTTATGCAAAACAAAGGTATCTCCATTTAGGTTCATAAAGATGACATCGCATTAATCTGCCATTTTAACAAAGTAACTGTTCGTGACGTCATACCACGCCACTCAATGATACGTAAATTTACCAAAATAAAAGCTTTTTCTTGAAGATAAACGGTTTCCTTGTTCCTACCTTTGTTTCTAATTCCCTAGTCTTATTCTTGTTTCCCTATTAAATATAATATATAGAAAATGTAATTAAACGCCTTTACATATCTTATAAAAGCAAAACTTAAAAAAAGATAACGTCTTAAAGGCATGACATGGTAAAAGGAAATGCATCGAACATGCCCAACTTACGCTGCGCATAGAAGTAAAACTGAATATCTAAAATATACACAGGGACGCTCGTGATTATGTAGACTGAAAAGAAAATATTGCGATATAAAAATTTAATTATTGAACGAAAAAAGGAAATTCTTAAAAATACTAATGTAATGTAAATATACTTACTAATAATAATGCAAATTTCGAAATTTAAATTAAGGTAACGTCAGACAAGAATTGGCACGTTACAATATTTCAATTTTTAAATGTACAAAAATTAATAACAATCAAATAATTAACACCTCTAATGTTAGCAATGTCAAAGGCGTTACTGAAGGCATCATCCAATCATTAGGTATTACTGAAACAGATATTTTTGTTGACAATTACAAAATTTCACATACTTTCCATATTGTAGACGAAAATTTTTCTATACCAACAGATGCAATTTTAGGTAGAGACTTCATTTCTAAACACAAATGCACATTAAACTATTCAAACTGGACTATGACAATAAATACTACGCATAATCAACATGTTGTTGCCCCCATTTATAGTAGTCCAGAGGCAAATAATGTAATGATAATGCCAGCACGTTCTGAGGTTATACGATATTACCAAAAATTTGAAGAGCTGAAAGAAGACGCTGTAGTGGTAAACAAAGAAATATATCCAACGATCAAGACGATAGGTTAAATAAATTAGCTAAACAATTAAACCTAGACACGGTTCCAATTATCGTTAAAGATAAAGTAGTTAAAATTTGTCAAAAATTTGCAGATATTTTCGCATTAAAATCGGATAAAATATCAATCAACAATTTCTATAAACAAGAATTAAAATTAGTAGATAAGAAATCGGTGTACATAAAAAATTATCGAAGTCCACATTCGCATAAACAGGAAATAAATCAACAAATAAATAAAATGCTAGATCATGAAATAATAGAACCCTTTAGGTCTCAGTACAACAGTCCAATCTTACTAGTTCCCAAAAAATCAGAAAATGGAATTAAAAAATGGCGTTTGGTAATCGACTACAGACAACTAAATAAAAAGGAATCGCCGACAAATTTTTATCACCTCGTATAGACGACATTTTAGATCAGTTAGGTCGAGCCAGATGGTTCTCTGTGATTGACTTAATACCAGGTTTTCATCAAATACTGCTGGAAGAATATTCACGCTATATGACGTCTTTTAGTGTAGACGCTGGATCCTTCCGATTTACTAGATTACCCTTCGGACTTTCAGTTAGTCCCAATAGTTTTCAAAGAATGATGTCAATTGCATTTGCAGGAATCACTCCTGAAAAAGCATTATTATATATGGATGATTTAATCGTTATTGATTGCTCTGAAAAACATTATTTATTAAATTTACTGAAAGTATTTGAAACGTGTAGAAAATTTAATTTAAAATTAAATCCGTATTTAGGTCACAAAATTACAGATCAAGGGATTCTCCCAGATGATTCAAAATTTCAAATTATTAAACAATATCCAATCCCGAAAAACGCGGAGGAAGTAAAAAGACTAGTTGCATTTACAAATTATTTCCGCAGATTTATACCACAATTCGCAAAAATAACATTCCCATTAAACAAATTAACGAGTAAACACGCAGAATTTATATGGGCAGAAGTATGCCAAAATTCTTTCAATTTACTTAAAAATTCCTTATTATCCCCTACAATTCTTCAGTATCCAGATTTTTTTAAACCATTTATAATTACAACAGACGCTTCACAAATTGCTTGCGGGGCTGTTCTCTCTCAAAATTTTAACGGACCTGAACTTCCAATAGCATACGCTTCACGCTCATTCACAAAAAGCGAAATTATTAAAGCCTTCATTTTAAAAGAACTACTCGTAATACATTGGGTAATCAAATATTTTCGTTGCTACATTTATGGAATAAAATTTCTCATTAAAACTGATCATCGTCCTTTAATTTATTTATTTTCAATGAAAGACCCAACTTCTAAATTAACGATAGTTCGTCTTGAACTTGAAGAGTACAATTTAGAAATCCAATATGTTAAAGGTCAAGACAACGTTTGCACTGACGTATTGTCTAGGATTAGTATAGACGATTTAAAAAATATGCACAACAATGCGACACAAATACTCGCTATAACTAGGTCAAATGCAAAACCAAACAACGAATTAACTAACGCAAAGTAAGGGTAATTCGAATAAAAACAATAAAAATGACGTTTATATAAAACCTAAAGTTTACGAAGATATACACAATTCCGAGACACTTAAATTGCCATTAGTAAAATTCGAAGTTAACGATGCAGCATTAAAAATGACGATCATGAGTAAAAGAAAATTATGCGCACAAAACGAAATCTCAATTACTAACGATAATAATTCTGCATTAGAGCAATTATTATTTAAGCTAGACAGTATGGCTGGTGATTGTAAATTTCAAAAAGTTAAAATGAACCTAGGTGATAATATATTTGAAAAATACTCTATTAATACATTTAAGGATGTAGGAGAAAAGTGCCTTAGAAAAACAACTATTGTTTTATGTAATAAAAGAAAACTTATAACAAATAAAAATGAAAAATTGAAACTTATAGAACAATTTCACGGTAATCCACTACTAGGAGGTCATTGCGGTCAAAAACGGTTACTGGAGAAACTAAAGTCCTGTTATTTTTGGAAACAAATGTCTCGTGACGTAGCGCTTTTTGTTAAAAAATGTCACAAATGCCAAATTAATAAAATCAAATTAAAACAACTAGAACCAATTACTATAACACCGACTCCTCAAAAGCCATTCGATATTGTATGTATTGATATGATTGGGAAACTACCAACACCAAATGATGGGAATCAATACGCTATAACAGTGTGAATTAACAAAATACATAGTGATAATACCAATCCCTAATAGAGAGGCAGTAACGGTAGCAAACTATTTAGTAAAGAATTTCATTCTTATTTATGGACCTATAAAAGAAGTTTGAACAGACATGGGCACAGAATATAAGAATCAGGTACTCGACATTGTAACTAAACTACTCTCGATCGAACATCGCATATCCACCGCATATCATAGTCAATCTATAGGGGGTTGTGAAAGAAACCACCGTGTTCTGAATGAATATTTACGTATGTATGTAAATTATTCAAAATCAGATTGGTCCACTTGGACACAATATTATGCTTTTTGTTATAACACATCACCGAGTACGTACCATAATTATACCGATTCGAGCTGGTATTTGGCAGAAATGCCATTATCCCAGAGTCACTAAATGGATCACGTGTAGACCCTCTTTATAATACACACGCTTATGATAAGGAATGACGATATAGGTTGCAATACGCTCATAAGCGAGCGAAAGAGTACTTAGAAAAGGCTAAAATAGACCGTGCGACTGCTCATAATACCAATGCTTGTCGACAAAATTTGAAACCAGGTGATCTTATTATACTAACCAATGAGGAACGACACAAATTTGATCCTTGGTACTAGGGTCCGTATTCAGTGGTTAGTGTTCAAGAACCGAATTGTACAATTAAAAAGGTAGACGGAAGGCAGTTGACAGTACACAAAAATCGAGTACGAAAATATATGTCAAAGTAGTATGTTAGAACATAAGTATAGTTTTAAGAGTGTGAGTAGAGATAGATAATGTACCTTAGTAATGTCCTTTTCTCCTTAAGAAGGGATGGATACTTGTAGTTAGTTAGTTATTTTATACCTTAGACATGCACTTGTAATTATTTTATGTATTTAACTACGTAATCTTCTGAATTCAAATAAAATCTTTTCCTTTATTCGAGAATGCCCACGCAAGTGGCCATAGCAAGGATCATTCTCCTAAAAGGGGAAGGTGTGATGCAATTACGAAACACATTAAATTTCATTTCCATTTCAATAGAATAAGTAAAACACATTTAAATGTTAAACTAGTTAAATCACTTAGTACGCAAATATGCGATAACAATTATTACAATATAAATAGACCAATTTACTAAAGGAATTGTAAAGTCATGCATTCCTATCAACACACTTTGCACTATTATAAATAGAGGTAATTAGGTAAAACTAGAGTATATACAATATGTACCGGTAAGAGTAATACTGAAACGATCTTGTCGTTAAATACATAAGTAATGATTTGTGCAATAAGTAATCCTCCTAAAACATGTAAGAATAAAGAATAACACCACCCTACATAAAACAAATACCAATTGGCGATAAGTACTACACATCTGCTTATTTTTAATTGAATATATTAAAATATACTACTCGAAAAAAGAAATTCTGTTGTATCAAAATTATTACCCAGTATATCAAAATAAATGTTTGTACCATTCAAAACCCACTTAATTTATTAGCTACATGAGCCCTTACTAATTTTATGTAAAGCTTCCGTATACGTTCTAGCAAAATCGTTCATTAAACTCAAGAATCGTAGTCAAGGAACCTTGCCATAACCAAACTACATCTCCTAACTACTTAAGAAATTTATTTACGAGAAAATGCAAAAAAAAATTGCTATGCAAATGAACAGTGGGACTATATCAATATTACATTATCAAGTAAATTTTATACAAAGGTTTCTCTAGATCTTTTTCTGGTAGCGTAAATAATTCAATTACTTGATTAACTTGCTTTACTTGAGGATAAAATATTTTCTGTCTGCTTTTGGTTAAAAATTTAAGTGGTTTTTAAAACAGTAACGTATTTCCTTTTTATTATTTACTAGAGGAATACAAAGAGCAGAAAATGTTTCCTGTCAAACAAATAATTGGTAAGCAAAGAAATTCTTCATTAAAAATGCCTTTAAGATATGCGAATTTCTTTTATCCAAATAATTTTTAAAAATTCAGATTACTAAGACTAAGACTAACGAATATTAACTTAATTATAACCTCGGGTGCATATTATTCTACATAAAATGCAAGTCAAAGTTTACAACTGACATTTAAACTTAAGAACGCATTTAAAATATAAAATTATTTTAACTTTCTACATCTTTAAAATAAGTACAAGTTGTAACGTTCTATTAGCTAACAGCATTCAATGGATATATTTCTTAACCTAAAGTAGATAGTTAAAACTACACATATCATTCGCATATCATTGAAAAGGATGAAACAAGACACTAAACTAATCCTTTGAAATAGACACTAGTAGAACTGATTTTGAAACACCTCTTCCTGTCGTAATTAGGCAAGATCTTTCAATAATGCGTTGACAAGTGTCTTCAAATGAATCCGGTGGAACGTCATAGATGTATAAAAGCTAGAAAACATTTAAGTGTTAATCGCCATTAACACACCTGACCAAAATTTTTAATTTACTGTAATACTACGATTTGAAAGGTCCCGTTTGTTTTAAATAGCACTATGGTGTGTTGCCCAATTTCATCATAAATGAAATAATACATTTTTATTTCGATTTATTCTTTTCTTGATATTTATACGCATGTACAAACACACAGCTACGTGCTTCTTAAATGTAGTATTTTTTAAATTTAATATCTCATTATGTTAACCGTCGATCATGTTACAATTTATATGTCGTGAGAATTGTTATTTAAGGATACGTTACTATCAAATTATAAATAGGGTTCTTATTATTGTTTATGCACAAAGGGGTTAGTATTCATGCACATTCCTAGATTAGCAGTTATTTAATTTTATGCTTGTATTGATTACTACTTATTTGTGTTCCACGATAGCACGACAGCACTACTTACTACTGTTTTAATAATTTTATGTACTTTATGTATCTCTGCACCAACAATCACTGATATTAGTTTCCTCATAAATTTACTTAAATAAGTAAATTAATAACTTAAATAATCATTGAAGTTTTGTTGATTCACACGAGATATAACATATGATTTTGTTTTCATGGCCGAATTTAGCTTAAATAAAACACTGTTTTTGTTTGTTTTCTCTTAAATTGAACGTCATGAAATGTATCAATTTGAATCTGTGCTAATTTGTGTCACTTTCAAATCAATAAACGCAAAGTATTTCTGAAGGAACTTAATAACAATTTCACCCATCCTACCATGAATAAAAATAGAGCTCATACCGAGGCAATACTAAATAGCAACATCTACCTGCCTGAACGTATTATCAAATTTAAAGATTATATATATATATATATATATATATATATATATATATATATATATATAAGCCAGTTTCGAACTATATAACCAACAATTAACAAATTAAATCAATAAAGAAAAAAAGTTCATTTCGACACAATTTGTCGCACATCATAAACTTCAGAAATAGTATATAATTTTCAATGGAGCATCTAGTTACAGTTAGGACTAATACTTTTTGGGTGTATAACTGAAAAATAGAAGTCTATTTGTTACACCACCTACATAATTAAAGAGAGTCTATTCTCACCGATGTCGATAACTAAATAATCTGATAATACACTTTTTGTTTTAACTTTAGTAGTAAATTATTTTTTTTTATTTTTATGGGCTAATTTGCTTTTTCACAATTTCCATTCTTGATTAGAATACTTGTCGTTTGAGTCAAATTGTGTATTTTTGTTATGAAAGCGTTTTAGCACTTAATAATTTGACAAATTCATTGCCTTTACTGAGGATGATGGTTATAACTGCTATTGTAACGTGGAAATATTATATAACCCATCAAAGAAAATACACGGTTTCACCCAAATCATAGATATTTTAAATACATTTATTTGTTTTGATTGCAAGAAAATTCTTATTGCCGTCTGCCATAACTTTCTTCTATCGGTATTTTTTGCAAACTAATAGAGTTTATCTAGTTTTTTTGGTAATGTTTGGACATGTAGAGGAACTGAATGATGGAGTGGAATTGAGCAAATAGAAGAAATATTGCACAATAATTCAGAATAGAAAGCACACATCAGTAAATACGTTAATTTTCTTGCTTGTGACGATGTCATTGTCGACCGAATACTTATATTCAGGTGGTAAGCTTAGCCTTAAAATAAACTGTCTTGATTTTTATAATCCTTCATTATCATATCATAGTCACAAGAAGCCTAATATACACTAAAATGGTTAATTTGAGCAAAAAATACTAAACATTGATACATGTACTGGAATCAATTCATATCTTAAGAACTATTTCTATTAAATCGCTGCTCGTAAAGTTACCATTATGTAGTCGTCCTGGTTAAGGTTATGGGGTGCATAACATTTTATCATAGTTGTCTAATGGTTGCAAATGGACAATTTAGTACACTCATGAACTCAATGATAGCAATAACCAAGAAGGTATTGTAAATTTTGCATTATATTACGTGTATTCTCCTAAACAACGAGTTTGTTAATGAAAGAATTCTTATGAAAATACGTAATACCTGGTTCGAAACTGTGAATTTATAAAACCAAACAAATGATCTTATTTTTATTGCATTATAATGGAATTGGATAATAAACTTAAATGTCATTATGGTTTACTTTAAGGAATTTAAAACAGCTTGAAGTCATTTGTCTTCCTTCATACACAGGAATTGATAATAGGAGTAATATATTTTTAATATGAATTAACTTCAATGAAATTGTTGCACAAAAATAAAAAATCAATTAATCTACGATATAAAGTTTCATGACGATGGCATGGATGGTTTCAAATTCTATAACGGACACAGGTAGAAACATTTTTGTGTTTTATGTATAAATATATACGTGTATATATATATATATATATATATATATATATATATATATATATATATATATATATATATATATATATATATATATATATATATATATATATATATATATATAAGCCATAAAGTTGGATATATATGGGAAAAATGTTTATTATGGAAATTTCTGAAAAACTCTGTTGGCAGTTCGTTTCTGCATGTCTGACAATCAAAAAATCCATTGTGACATTTGTCACGTGGCCATAGATTTAGCGGGAATTTTGAAAAATGTTACTGTGATGCCGAAAATGGGCTAAATTGGAAAGATATCGAAAAATTGAGTTAAGAAAATGCATTTAGAATGCAACAAAGACCCCATATACCAATTTTCAACCAAATTAGGAAAGAATAAAAAATACCATTTATTCACCTCTGCTTTTATTACGAAACATCATAAAATCTTGTCTTACCTGGAAATAGTTTTAATAACATAAATTAGTTAGTTTTGGAAAAATTAAATATTTCGGTTTATAAGGATCAAATTATTGTTCTTTAAAGTGCACCTCATAGTTTAGGATACCTAAAATTCTGTAGTTTATGTTATTGAAACTGTTTCCAGGTAAAAAAAGATTTTATGATGTTTCGCAATAAAAGCAGAGGGAATAAATCGTATTTTTTATGTGTTTTCTGATTTGGTTAAATATTGGTATATGTGGTCTTTGTTGTATTCTAAAACACTTTCTTAATACAATTTTTCGATATCTTGACAATTTGACCCATTTTTCGACATCACAGATAAGATTTTTCAAAATCTCCGCCAAACTTATGATCACGTGAAAAATGTCACAATGGATTATTTGGTTGTCAGACATGCACAAACGAACCGCCAATAGAGTTTTTCATAAATTTCAAATATAGAAATCTTTCCCATGTGTCCAACTTTATGGCGGCCTGTACATATATATATATATATATATATATATATATATATATATATATATATATTATTGGCATTACAACAGAGTTAACGAATTAACTAAAAGTAAACACGTAACACATATAACAAAATAAGACTATTTAATCATAGTTTAATAATTAATATAAAATCCTTCATTTTCAATACAAGCCTGCATTCTTCGACGCATGGTGCCCGTTAAAATTTGGCAAAGGTTTCCAAAACGGAAACTTTCCCAAATACTTCGAATATGTAACATTAAAGCAACAACAATCCTTTTGCGAAAGCCATTGTGCGTTCCAATTCCTTACCATATCGGCCCAAAAGTTCTCAATTGGATTTAAATCTAGAGATATACTGGGCCAACGCAGCATTTCTATATTGCCAGAATTATCTGCGAACCAATCCATAACCCATCTTGCAGTATGGAAACTGCAATTGTCTTGGACAAAGGTTCATCACGTTCTTCTTCCGGCTATAAAATATTAATTGAAAGTGACAGCACAACTTCAAATACTTCCAGACATCGAATGGAGTTAAACGCTGGCGGAGATACTTGCACCAATTCTTCAGGTCCAGCGCTGCTCATCCATCTTCATACACCTGTGGATATACGCCCGCTTGTTGCTAACGACATAACGTATCTTTGATTACACCTTTGCATAAAGCGACTGGAGCGTCTTGCGATGATGAGAACGTTTTTTCACACACTGCAGAATGCTCTGGAGAAATTATAATCTTCCTAACCGTCTCGATATTGTCTTTTCACTGCAATGGATTTGCAATCGCTCCTTAACTTCAACGCAGTTAGTGATAGGTGCACCATTTATTAAGTTCACTATTTCTGAATCCTGTTGTATGTTTATCACACGTGCCCTTCCTGGACAGTGAGTCCACTGTGATGTTTCGTCGCCTTCGTCATATCTATCTCGCCATCTTCTTGCTTGTTTTCTCTGAAATTGCAAATAAAACTAGTCTTACACAAATTCAGTTAAAAAACTTGCATTGACGAGAACTTCGCTTATTGAAAGTCCTCTGTTCAATAAACCATGAATAATTCCCCTTTGCTGTAACGAACTATCCGTTTTCCTTAAGCTACGGGGCATTTTTTCTTATTAAAATAAAGCTTCACAGTATAGTTACGACAAAGTTAAAACGGGTTATTACTGAATATTTAATAATCATACGTTCCCCTATTTATACCCTATTTTCACAAAGGAATTTTAAATTCTATTGTTACTTGTTTACATGAATGGTATTGCAAATTAATTGATTTCCGGCTTAACCTTTGTTCAATAATCGCAATTATTCTAAAAAAGCATTCTTATACTTTCTACATTGATTGATTTAGATTACAGCCTTGATAATTTGACAAGATAAATATTTGAATTGAACTGAAAAACGTTATAATTGCAAAATTAAAAACTTTTTATTTTGCAGAAACTTTCCCATTATTAATTTACACTCATCCCAACTGCTATTTTAAGAAACCGAAAACACTAAAAACGTCAATTTAGGTTTTTTTAGGAAATGTCAACATGAAATATAATGCCCACTTATGCGATATTGAATCCTAAAACCTAATTTCTTTGTATTGTAATGTAACGAATGCTTTTTAATTTATTGGCTCTATATCGCCCTCAGGGGGGTTGGACCTGCTTTGTGCAACAAAACAATAGAAAATCTACCTGACTAGTTTTGCATTTAAAGGGATGTCCAAATTTATGTGCATTTTTAAAACTACTTCGAAGATGGACTTTTTCATTGGCGCCGAGTGTACAATTGGACACTTAGGTACACTAAAGATGCCATTGTTGACAGAAGCTTGCGTAGAAGTACTAAAACTCTGTCAGAATTCAAATTGACACTATTATGCATTCTAGCACAGATACCAATTTGTTTGTATATAACTTTTGTAATAGTAAAGAAAACGCGAGATAGAAAGACAGAAAATTGAACGTAAGAGTTGTGATCAAGATGTAGATATCAATAAATAGACTTCAATGATTTGGTGCAATGTAGTTGAATTCTGAATACACAAGGTTGAGTACTGATATCAAACGTTAAACGTATCTTTGACAATACTAAATTGTTTCGCAGAACGATATTCGGCGCACAACCGTTTTAACATACGAAGTATCAATTAGCAGTGGCTTTCTTATTTTAAATAGAGTATCCTGCCTGTATTTGCTTTTTCCAGACGAATTCTGGAAATATTCCCACATTGTCTTATAGTGCATAAGCATAACACGCAGCGTTGTGGCACACAATACGATCACTGGAAACCAACAAAAACAAGTACAGGAACGAAGACAGAAACATAGTACATCACATGTTCGCGTGTCCGTGGAAAATGTCTCAAGATTTTTCCAGACGGATGTCTTCACTGTCGGCACTGTTGCATAAACCTTACTTTTTATAAATCTCTATCAAAAGAGATCGTAGCGTGTAATATCTGGTGGCCTTGGCGGCCACGGTATAAGCATTCAAAAATTAATTCGCAAACTCCGGTAGCATAATGAAATTTAGCAAACGGGACATTCTCTAATAGTTTGACGTATTTATAGATGTGTGCTTTGTATTCTTAATTATTGTGCACTATTTTTTCTATTTGCCAAATTCCACTCCATCATTCAGTCTAAGCATCAGACGTGCCTTCGCTCATAAGTACACCTTGTAGGCCTATTATGCCGCTCTCTTGGGGATAAGTGATCCATTTAAAATCTGTTGTAAATTGAGTTTTTTAAAGTTCTTTCAATTTTCTAGGTATTTCCAAAAAACTAGATTTTTTTTAACAACCCTATATCCCTTAAAATTATTCGACCTACCGCAAGGCGTTAAAGCTATGTGCAAAAGAAATTATGGATAAAGCAACAGATAAATTGTTATGTACCGTATTGTCCCTAAATGTCCAAATATCACCAAAAAACTCTAGATAAACTCTTATCAGTTTGCCAAAAATACTGCTAGAGGTTATGACAGACGCCAATATGAAGGCATGCTCTTTTTGAAACCAAAACAAACAAACCTGTTTAAAATATCTATGATTTGGGCGTTATCGTGTATTTTCATTGCTTGGTTGTATAATATTTACACGTTTCAATAACAGTTACAGCCCTCATCCTCAGTAAAGGCAATGAACTTGTTAACAAAATTTAATGTGAACAAATTATAAAGTACTAACACGTGTTCATACACAATTTGACTCAAACGACAAGTATTCTAATCAACAATGGAAATTGTTATAGAGTAAATTAGTCCATAGAAAATAAAAAAAAAACTAAATTACTACTTAAATTAAAACAAAAGGTGTATTATTCGATTATTTACTTATTCGCATCGGTGAGCCTAGAATGTCTTTAATAATATAGGTGGTGTAACGAATTGTTGGAGTTAGTGACAGATCTTCGTGATATTCAGTCTTATTAATTAAGGCACTTTCCAATCAATGTAACATTTCACCGAATGTGAGAAGCAGTTAGCAATCTATCCAATTGTGTATGTAGTTATTGAAGGAGTAAAACTACATTTATGGTTACCTGAGTTATCCCTAGAGTAAAGTATAGTAGAAATAAACGAGTAACCCTTTTGAATACATTACCTTCACGAGGTTCCGAAATAAACTTATGTTTGTAACCAAAATTTAGATATCGAGTAGGTAGTTTTAAATTACAAGATAGCTGTGGTGATGGCTAAAAGTAAAGCAATTTTTAAATACAGAAACAAAAAAAGGAAGAGAGGCATACCTGAACGCTTTTAATAACCTTTTATATCCGCAAAATGTGTAGAGATAAATAATACCAATTAATCATTTCTTATACAGAAGAACAAATATAAATTCGACTTTCGTCGATGGATGAAATAAATCCAGAAATTATTTCTTAAAGCATGGCTTGCACCACTTTGAAACAGGAAGAAACACTAAGAACATTCAATGTTACCAACTGTAACCAGTGGTTCCAAATTCTAATAATGTGTGTTAAGTAAGAGTGACCATTAACAATTTTGAATATTAAATTATTTACTTTAGGAAAACAACAAAATGAGAACAACATTAAATAAGAAGATTCTAGGAACAGCACTGAACAAATTCTTAAATAGTTTAACATCCGAAGTAATGGATGTTACACACCCCCCTAGCGAAATTGAGATCTCGGCAGAGGAAACAGTAGGTAGGAGGAAAGAGAAAAAGAAGTAAGAAGGTCGAGTATACACTCGGGACAAAAAGCCCTAAAAACCTTGAAGCCCAACCCCGTTCAATTCCCAACCCTATATATATATAAATATAAAAGCCAAAATACCATGCATTAACTCAACCCCCAAAGCAATCAAAGAAACCCAACCCAAAAGTAAGAGTAGAAATAGAGAGAGAAAGAAGTTAAATGCGGAGCGACATCGACGTATATAACACCGGATACCCACATCAAGCACACAACTCAAGCAAACCACGAAAGAACAAACCTACTTCAAACTCCCACTGGGTCCTTTCGGCCGGTACTAGGAGAGAATAAAGAGAAAAAAAGAAAAATGAAAGTAAAAGGAGAGCACATCGTGAAGCAATACTTCCAAAAAAAAGATAAAAACGGGAGACAACAAAAAAAAGGTTTATTACTACAGTTAGGAAAGCAAAGTGGATAAGAATGAGGTAATTTGGGTAGGGTGGTTGTTGTCGTCCCATTCATACTAGTAACAAATAATCATGTGGTATACACGATCCCTAAAGATACCCAACAGGAAAGTAAAAAGAGAAGAATGGAAGGAAACCCAACCCACAGGAAAATAATCCCACCCTCAGCCGAACTTAAGGGCCGGCGTCCTAAAAACCAAACCCCTAAGAAACCCATCCAAACCCACAAGAAAATAAAGCCCAAAATTGTGTCCCCTTGACCGAAGAAGTGAAATAAGGGGCCCATTATAGACCTCAATTCAACCTTATGATACCTAGCACTGATGAAATGGCATAGGTGCTATAAAGAGATAGTCGGAGAGAAAGAGGAAATCTCATATACGGCGAAAATATGCCCCATTGACTCTAATTCCAGGAATCCCGTGGTCACCGAAACTCGCACGGGGAAGGCGATCCCATCCCGTTCCTCTTAGGTCCATTCATACGATCAATCATTCAGTAAAGTGAAGTAGGAAGCTAGAGTAGATTTAGATCAAAGACAGTAGATAGGAAAGTGAAATGAAGAGGGCAAGCCTTCAAAGATCCCTCTGAGGAAATTAGTAGGGGAGACCGCTGGAGAGATGCAGACAATAGATATGGAGGTTACGGAAGACGAACGAGGGTCTTCGTAAAAGTAGCCCACCCTCTTATGCCCAACCAAAAAGATAATTTGTAGGATAAGGAACTAAGAAAGAGTTTGTAAAAGTAGTAAATCTAAGAGAACATAACAAGACAAGCACTAATCAGCATCTATAGACAAATCTTTTGAGATATGTAGGTATTTACGTCTCTTTCGTCGATGAGGATAGTGTAAGGGTAGATTATTTGTAGCATGAAGGTTTGCAAAATCTACAGAAACGTCAGTATCTAACACAGAGGAATAGGTAGTATGATCAGGTTTTAGCTCTTTCACATGATAAACGCCTAGCGAATGTCCAGAATCATCCTGTAATTCATAAGTCCAAGGAGAAACAATGGTTTTAATCCGATAGGGGCCAGTAAATTTAGGAGCCAGTTTAGCATTCAAATGCGGTAAAGCGTCTGACAAAACAAAATTTCGTGGCCATACTTTATCATTCACAGTAAATTTAGTGGATCTTCGTCTTAAATTATAACGCTGTTCGCGACACTTATACGCCTTCTCTAATCGTTTGACAATGTTTGAGTGAATAACCTCAAATTGACGAGTGAATTTGCCATCATGCAGAGCACATTCAGGATCCGACAAAGTAATATCGTGAGGAACAAAAGGACCGTATAGATCTCCAAAAAGCGAATAATCACGTCCAAAGAAAGCAAAATAAGGAGAACACCCAATCACATCATGTTTAGCACACCTAATAGCACAACCTATTTTTGCTAAATTTTCGCCCCATTTGCGCTGGTTTTGAGTAATTTAAGAAGAGATCATGGTTTTCAATACTCTATTGATTCTTTCGGCGGGGTTAGTCCTAGGATGATATTTGGCATTAAACAAGATCAAGGTACGATATTCTGAACAAAGCTTAGCAAATTCCTTGCTGCGAAGTTGTACACCATTATAGCTAATAATGTACTGCGGAGTGCCATAGACGAGAAAAATATTGTTTGCGATTAGGCATAGGCAAGAAAAAGGCGAATTTAGTGAAGCAATCGCCCACTACCAATACATAAGCATGTCCCTTTGAAGATCGAGGGAAAGGACCCACTATGTTAGTACACAACACTTGCCAAGGCCTAGTAGGTTTGGCACGAGCAGCAAGAAAAGTAGGTTTGTTCCACTTTATGATCAGAGCAAACAGTACACTGACGCACGTAACGAGCAACATCTGACCTAAAAGCAGGCCAATAGTAATGTTGAGACACCCTATCAACAGTCTTAGTTACACCAAGGTGGTCAGACGTAGGAGAGTCGTGATTTTCCCCGAGAATACGTCGTCGTTGTTTTTTAGGAACTATAATACGCCAGCCGTCTGAATCTGATCCTGCGAGAGGAGATATCTTCATACGTTTGTAGAGACTATCGTCTTTTACGAACCACGGTGGAAATTTATTGGGCGAAGTGGAAACCCGAGAAACAATTTTGAGGTACCAATGATCTTGGACCGGTAAAGTAATCAAAGAAGAAGAATAAGTAACTTGAACACTATCCACTAACGAAACCGAAAGAGAAAGCAAGTCAGGGACCACATGTTCTTTGCCTTTGCGATGAATGATGGTGAAGTTGTATTGTTGTAACCGTAATGCCCATCGATCTAAACGGCCGGAAGGGTTAGATAATTTATTTAACCAAACGAGAGAATGGTGGTCGTTGTTCACGTTAAAAGAATTTCCCTCGACATAGGGTCTATCGTAGAGTAATTGCGCTCTGCCTTTGATAAAAATGACTGTTATTTCTTATTACTTTTTACCAACATCAGAGGTTTCACTGAGAACTGCCCCAATTCCGAAATTGGAAGCATCAGTTTGAATAATAAATGGACGAGTAAAGTCAGGACATGCGAGAATCGGAGAAGGTAATAATTGTTCATTGAGTGAATTAAAGGCGGTTTCACAATCGGACGACCAATTGAACGAAGAAAAGTTAGGGATAAACCGAGGATACCAGGAAGCAACACCAATTACACGACGAACATCAGAGACAGTAGAAAGGGTAGGAAGAGAAAGAATAGCAAAGACCTTGTCTGGGTCTACCAGAAGACCGTCCTTATTCACAACGTAGCCTAAATACTTCAATTCAGGAAGACAGAAATGACACTTGTCTTGTAATGTCAATCCCGTGGTAGACAAACACAGAAAAACTTGAGCAAGTACTTCTAGGAGATTCTCAAAAGTAGGAGTCGCAATAATTATGCCATAAGGACACTAAATCCTTCCAAGAGTTTAAGGAATTCTTACGTGTACGAAACAATAACAAAGCTTCTCCCGTTAAGATTTTAGGAGCACCACTAAAGAACATTGTATGAGAGAGACCGCGAGAGATACTCAATTCTTCTACACGTGTAAGAAAATCCAGCATCCTGAAAATTTTAATCCCAGTTAGGTAATTCAGGTAAGGCGTCTGAATCAGAATCAGAAATCAAGTCAGGTTTATCATCATCTAAGTTCGTATTAGTGACACGAGGACTAGAAGAAGGTAATTGCGAAAATTCAGTTTCGATAACTTAATCTTAGACTCGACATTAGGCTTCAGAGTTTCAAAGAGGAGTAAGAAATAATTTTTCTTTTTAATTTCGTCTTCTGAAGTAGCTTTCATGAGTTAAGCACACCGTCGTGGATAGAGAAACAAAGTAGGAAAACGTAAGCTTAGATAAAAATTCAGTAAGCTCACGATGAGCAATAGTCAAAGCAGCAGCATCTTCTTCGAAGGGTATATGGTGATCATGCAGAAAGATTTGTTAGAGTCCAATTTCAGAGCATTGCGAACAGTTTTACGAAGGAGTTCAACACTTACATCACTAGGTAATCCCCTGAAAGTCAATTCATATTGCAGTTCTAATTTAAACAACCGATTTACATCCTTCTTCCAATTGATCGACATGATGATGTATGACAAGAATTAGGTAGTACAAATGTAAAGGTAATAGATACATAGAAAACAATCTAAAGCAAATACTAGGTAATCGAAACCAATATCTCAATGTTAAAGTAAGAATTTATTACAGCAGGGCCACACATTGGCGCTGCCTGAATTTGTAACGTGCACCGCTGTTGAGCACGTATGCAAAAAAAGGAAATAGGAATAGGAAGACGAAGGGCACCTCGACTAGCAGCTAGAGGGCACTTGGATGCGTGGAGAACATTGAGGTTGGAGAGAGACAGGAAAGAAAGATATATATGTAGAACGAAGGACAGAACTTTGGACGCCACAAGTTTTTATGTAATGTACAAAAAAAAGAGCCCTTTTTCAAAACTCGAAACAGGAAAGGTAACTCAACACAGAGAACAAATTATAAGATGAGATAGGTAGTTCGATAGGTTTCCTATAAAAGAAAGGTTATACATACACAAATTTTATATAAATAGTAATAATCGACGAACTAGTACCAAAAACTTTTATTCCAATAATGTCATCCCCAAAAATAACTGAATGTTGCAATTATCCTTTGTTTAAATTAAAAAGATAGTATCTACAGTAATTCACTGTAATTATAATAAAAAAAAACAATGAAATAAACCATGTAACATACAGATCAAGTTAAATTAAATTAGGAATTAGCTAATGAAGTTTGAGTTTATAGTATCTTTTTAGTAAAACAAGAAGAATTTTATTTATAGGATCAAAATTGCCATTGCTAATTAAAATGCACAGGCCACCCTACACAACATTTAAATCTATGGTACAATGTACGATAATAAAAACCAAATAATAAATTAGTAAAACAATAGCAGTCAATTATACATTAGTCTCCCAATGAGATGAATATTTAAACATTATATAGTTAATAATACAACAATAATATATAGAGCTCGACGATAAATGCATTTACCTATGGATAACCTAATGCAGATAACTATATTAAACTTTAAAGTGAAATTATTTTAAGAGAACCTATAACAAGGTAAGGCAAGCTGTACATTTACAGAATTTAAACGTTTATTTGCATTCACACACAAAGGTATATAATTATAATTTAACTTAGCTGTGGAATTATTCCTTTTGTTGGAGTTAGTTACAGATCTTCGTGATATTCAGTACTATTAATTAAGGCACTTTACAGTCAATGTGACATTTCACCAAAAGTGAGAAGCAGTTACCAATCTATCCAATTGTGTATGTAGTTATTGAACGAGTTAAAGTACATTTATGGTTATCTGAGCTATCCCCAGAGTAAAGTAATAGTATAAATAAACGTAGAAGTGAAAGTCGAAGTCGAAGTGGACGTCGAGGTCTAACCTCTGTAATTTATTAAAAAGACACGAGTAACCCCTTTGAATATATTACCTTCACGAGGTTCACTAAGTAGAAATTCAAAGATAAACTTATGTTTGTAACCAAAGTTTAGATATCGAGATATTTAAAGTATTTTCTTTAAAATAGGTAGATTTAAATTATAAGGTAGCTGTGGTGATGGCTAAAAGTAAAGCAATTTTGAAATACAGAAACAAAAAAAGGGAGAGGGCATACCTGAACGATGTTAATAACCTTTTATATCCGCAAAATGCGTAGAAATAAATAATACCAATTAATCATTTCTTCTACTGAAGAACAAATATAAATCCGACTTTCGTCGGTGGATGAAATAAATCAAGAAATTATTTGGTTTTTCTAGGCATTAAAGCATGGTTTGCAACACTTTGAAACAAGAAGAAGAAACTTTCTTTTTAAGAACTCACTAAAAGCATTCAATGTTACCAACTGTAACCAGTGGTTCCAAATTCTAAAAATGTGTGTTGAGTAAGAGTGACCATCAAAAATTTTGAATAGTAAACTATTTACTTTAGGAAAATAACGTAATGAGAACAACGTTAAATAAGAAGATAATAGGAACAACAGTGAGCGAATGCTTAAATAATTTAACATCCGAAATAGTGCATGTTACTGTGCCACTACTTTTTAGAAGTGGCAACACCGCATTGTCGAAAATATTTTTGTTGGGTAGAGAATGCTAAAATATGTCATCCGTCAAATTTTCAGAAAGATCAATTGCAGTTGCCAGAAACGTCTAATGTGTCATCCACCGTGAATTACCCTGTATATTGCGTAATAAATATACTTAAGAAACGTCAAACACGAAAAACATGGTCCGTGTGACCATGGCACAAATACCTGAAACTAGTGTTCTTGGACACTGCATAAGATGAAAACCAGGACCCTGTAAAAAGCCAGCCGTCTTTAACAAATTTGTTTCTGAATTAATTATTTGTTAATTACCATTTTAATTTTAATTTTAATAAAAATTTGCAGAAACCATCAAATAATGAATTTATATCCCCTTCGATGTTAATTTCAAAAAGGTTGAGGGTTTTGTTACGTCAGAATCTACGATAGTCTATCCACCAATCACGGCATTAGAAGCCCGACCAGAAGCCGTCTTCGCCCTTCGCGGCTTCTAAATAAACCGCGAGACGTGCTACAGATGCCCTCTTTCTGCTGGGCCTCTTTCGAGAGCCCAGACCAAACTGCCCTTATCGTATCCCTTACCCTTACCCTTACCTACACGTCAATTAATCATGCCACACTTACCCCCGTGAACGACTTCACGTCATGCAGAACACCCGATGTAAGTTTTTACTTACTGCATTGGATACAAAGGTTGTCGCTTAAATTATGCCAATACCCGGTGTATCAATTAAACAGCGAAACATGTATTTTCCCAGATTATTGTAATTGATACTCCACCTGCATGCCTCACACAAGCACACCTACACCAGACAAAATAATTCAAACGCGCAGGAAGCCCAGAAATTGAAGGCAACAAGCCGCCCGCAATTTCTGTCACCGAGTTTTACAAATTACGAACCCAGTACGTAATAGTGAGTATTACATTTCAATTTCGCTAAACGTAATAAACGGCTTTTTTACCCGCTCACTTACCGTCAGATATCCAGAGGATAGCAACATCCTGGAATAACATCTTTGTTAAATTCCGTCAGACAGTTTATTTAACAGCGCTGAATACAGGAAGGTCCCGAAGATTTAAAGGTTATACGACGTTCCCAGGCTAAGAGAAAACATTACTTCTTAGCGGTCCTGAACCTGTATCCAATCCTGATCGCTTAAAACTTTAAACTAAAGCGTTCTGGAAGGCGTAAATACCTTATCATTGTTATTATTAAAATCGGTCCCGAGCAAAAGTCACCCCCGGTAGCTACTGTTGACGCTGTCGGAACCAGAAGCGCAAGAAGTTACTAAGCGGCCACCGTCTTAAACGTGCCCGCACCCGGAATACAATACGAAAGTATTCATTTTCAATTCTGCTTTACTAAAGCTTTCGCTAATTACTAAGAGTAATTAAAAATAACCAACTGTAAATAGATGGTTAGTTAATAAAAACCCTGTAAATATTATTTAGTTTCTTTAAAATTCACTTTCATAAAAGTTAAAGGTATAAAAGTGCATTTAAAAGTATTGACTTCCTGTTTGACCGTAAACTCAGGTGGAGAGAGTTATCTTATCACCGCATGCCCTAGCCACCTATTATAGACACAGTTATAATAACTGTAGAAAATTTTGCTATCGTCTGCTACTCGACAGGTCCAGCTTTTACAATTTTAAATTTATTTTTAAATAAATAAAATTTCCCGTTATACCGCAATATAAATTAGCATCAGTTATTTTGGGTGTATAAACATCTCGATAACCGTATTTTCACAGAAAACGTAAGGGGGAAAGCGACTTGACGAGCCCCGCTCCAATCCGTATACATAGGCGCCCACCCAGAGAATCCTGAGTGATGCTAGACGTCCCGATCATTGGTATTTCCTGACATTTTTGTTTATTATAAGTAGTACTCCGACACCTCGCCTTTCACTTTTGTGACGTCATTTGACCTTGGGATTCCCCACGGTCGCTCACGTGTGAGACCGTATTTTCCACCCCTATGGTTTATTTTTGGAGGCCTTTTCAACCCTTTTCATCCCTAATTATTTTTATTTTTACTTGCCCACGTGTAGGACGTGTGTTTTCGCCCCTATTTTATGGCGGCCCACGTATAGGACGCGTTTTTCCACCCCTATGGTTTCTTTTCGGAGGCCTTCTTCAACCGTTGATGGAATTTTCATCCCTTTTGGCTGTATTAAGAGCCTTTTTTGACAACCATGCCTTTTTTGTACTTACTCTCGTGAGGGGCACATTTAGGCCTTGGGATTGGTTTGTAGATGGGGTTGGGGCAGGCTGTTGGCTTCTTTTCGGGGCCTTTTGCAACCCTTGGTCGGAGTTTAACCCTTAATTAAGATCCTTTTGGTTGTATTAAGAGCCTTTTTGGCTGTACACCCCTTGGAGGTTAGGCAGTTGCGCACACATGCAGTGTTCTATTGGAAGGTGTAAGGTTAGGCCACGCCCAACTTTTAGCTGATTGGTCGTACCTGCAACAGCCTCCCTGGCTTCTGATTGGTCCTTAGCCCACTACTCAGCCGCTGTGTTCTGATTGGAGGATTAAGTCTCTGCATTCTGATTGGTTATGCGGGAAATTTGAAATTGTTTTTAATAATAAAAAGGTTCTTGTAAGACACGTGTAGATATTCAAAACTTGTTCTCGAGCCTTAGCTCCCTGTCGCCCACCACCCTTTGGTTGGTAATGGTATGGGGCCCTAACCTTGTATATAAGTGCAGAAACTAGTTCTAGGGCCTTGGCTCCTATTGTGCCCCCGGTGCAATTTTATCAGGGTCTGCGCATGGTCCCTTTGAGTTAAAATTGATTTTAGTGCCATCTAGTGGTGGTGTATGGACTAATGAACATTTTCTATAATAGAAGTTGATCGTGCACACCTCTCTCTTGCTCTATCTCGTTTCTCTCTCTCTTTCGACTCTTTCTCACACACAAACAAATCAATTAATTAATGAATTAACCAATCAATCTCCAGCAAATCATGCTCGATCAAATCAATCAGATCAATCTCAATAAATCAACCGAAATCATGTCTTACAGTTTGAGGAAATCAATTTACAGTTCAATACTGAATACATTAAAGTCTAAATTAAATATAACGTGAAATAATAAATACTTTCTACCCTAATGCAATGCTACTTTTTATA
Organism: Vesta saturnalis; assembly: GCA_036346205.1. NCBI lineage: Eukaryota > Metazoa > Arthropoda > Insecta > Coleoptera > Lampyridae > Vesta > Vesta saturnalis. Next base: position 3,999,143 of record JARFJB010001119.1, on the reverse strand, counting down.
TAGGCAGATTTTCTCTTTCTAAACAGGCATCACCTATACATTCGGAAAATTATGTCTGATTTATTTGCATGTTCCATCACATACACACAAAATTGTTTCATAGAAACGAGTTCATTAACAGTTATAAAAACCTCATTAAAAGGACTGGAAAGTAATAATTACTTATATGTAACATAGAGTTAAATTAAATTAACATGTTTTTAAGAATACCAAATTGATATAGTGGAAATAATAGGCAAAAGGTTTTAATGGTTTTATTATTATAAGCGAGTTAACAATAACTACAAATTTAAAATCCACGAATACGTACCAACTATCTGTAGATCTGATTTTATGATCATAATAATGCTCACTCGATGACAGTTTGAAGTTTGAAGTATTGACCTAACCACGCTCTAATATCTTCCCTAGGGGCATGTTTATAAATCTGAAGTATTTTCTCCTAAGACGGCAGCTTGCGGGACGCAAGCTGCCGTCTTAGGGGAAAATACCTAAGCCATAAAAAAGGAGTTTAGATTTATAAACATGCCCCTAGGGAAAATGTTATAGAGTGGTTAGGTCAATACTTCAAACTTCCCTCGAAGATAACCGATTCTACCCGAACATTGACGAGCGCGCTAGCGCACAAAACCCTAGGCTAGCAGCGTTCTCGTTTCTCGTGTGTTTCGCTCTTTTAAAGTGTAACTGTCATCGAGTGAGCATTATTATGATGTATTCTATTGCTTATGAGCCACCATCAGCGGACGTTAGAGATTTTACTGACTTGTTAATAAACTATTACAACATAACCGTTCAAGATAAAGATGGAAACGATGACGTGGATGAGCTGAATGTATATCACATTCAAGGTGATGGTGACGATTCACAGAAGAGGAAGAAGAGCGATGAGGTAGAGGAGAACGACGAATCTCAAGTCCATGATGATGATGGCGACGAATCACGGTTCAAGAAGAAGAAGACCGATAAAGTTTGTTATTAAATAAAAATGATTATTACGTGTTTTCGCGTTAGCGTGTTTTCGTGTATGCGTGTTTTTTTGTGTTGGCGTGTTTTTATGTTTTCGCGTTAGCGTGTTTTTGTGTTTGTATATTTTCGCGTTTACGTATTTTCGCGTAAGCTTGTTTTCGTGTTAGCGTGTTTTCGGTTGTGTGTTTTCGTGTTTGCATGTTTTTGCGTTAGCGTGTTTTTGCGTTAGCGTTTTTCGTGTTTGCGTGTTTTCGTGTTTTCATGTTTGTATCTTTTTGCGTTTGCGTGTTTTCGTGTCTGTATGTTTTTGCGTTTGCGTATTTTCGTTTGCTCCTCGTGCTAAAACAATGATAGTCGATTGTATGTAGTTGTAAGCAAATTGTGTTGACTAAAAACCATAATTGGACACGCTGCTTACTATGTCCAGTCCGGGGAGCTATGTTTAATTAGCTTTTTGACAGATAAGGTCAGGCTTACATGTAAAACAATATAGAGGTGAAACTAGCTAGCTAACGTGTTTTGCTGCTACACGCATCACAATATTGAAGATTCTGTTTATGTATTAGAAAAACGTACTACAGTCTCGAAACAGAATGCAGATAAAATTGAAGGAAATGAATACAGTACAGCTCTGAGAACAAACTGAAAGATTTGATGAGTGTACAGCATTTCCAGAGCCGTGCTGAAACCAGTTAATTTAGAGATAACCTCATATCCATGTAATAATAATAATGTCTGATAAAAACTGTTAGGGGTTATTAGCTGCTTTATAGGTTGTTACAATATAATCGTTCAATGTGGAGACGATGAAGTGAATGTATCTCAAAATCTCGATGATGGTGATGCTCTCTATGAAATTTCAAGTAAATTAGATTACGTCACTCTTATTTCAGATTAGAAATTTTAAATCGTTTAGTTAATATTGCTATTAATCTCAGCTGATAAAAATCCATATAACGTAGAGTACATGTGTGTGTGTGTGTGTGTGTGTGTGTGTGTGTGTGTGTGTGTATGTGTGTGTGTGTGCATAATTGAGTATACAGATGAATCATGATTGCACAGGAATAGAGATCATATATTTAAACACGACAATAATGTATTCCATAACAATAATTTATGTAATCTCAAGATTCAAATTATTTAAAAGTAATTTTGCGTTAGCAAAATTTTTAAAATATTTGTAGTTTGAATGTAAATTTGTAAGTACAATGTAATTGCTAAATACGAGTAGCAGTAATTAGATTTTGTGTATTACTTTCTAAATCAGTTAATAATCGGAATGCAATAGCCAGTTTATATCCAACCATTCGAAAACGTGTTTAGTGAGAATACATGTGGATACGTTGTATAAAAAATATTTCAGTTCAACATATGGTTATTAGTAGAACAACTGAAAGAAAAAACACTTCTAAAGGTAAACGTATTATTCTTAATATATATATATATATATATATATATATATATATATATATATATGTTTTTTTACTTGATGTTGCTAGCAAAAATGTCGTTAAGATTTTTAAAATGTATTATTACTCTTATAGGATGACGTCATAAAATCAGATCTACAAATAGTTGGTACGTATTCGTGGATTTTGAACTTGTAGTTATTGTTAACTCACTTATAATAATGAAACCATTAAAAACTTTTGCTTTTTATTTCCATTATATCAAGTTGGTATTCTTAAAAATATGTTAATTTAATTTAATTCTATGTTATATATTAGTAATTATTACTTTCCAGTCCTTTTAATGAGGTTTTTATAACTGTTAATGAACTCGTTTCTATGAAACAATTTTGTGTGTATGTAATGGAACATGCAAATAAATCAGACATAATTTTCCGAATGTATAGGCGATGCCTGTTTAGAAAGAGAGAATCTGCCTATATTAAAAGTAGCATTTCATTAGGGTAGAAATTATTTATTATTTCACGTCACATTTAATTTAGAATTTAATGTATTCAGTTATGAACTGTAATCTGATTTCCGCAAACTGTAAGACATGATTTCGGTTGATTGATTGAGATTGATCTGATTGATTTGATCGAGCATGATTTGCTGGAGATTGATTGGTTAATTCATTAATTAATTGATTTGTTTGTGTGTGAGAAAGAGTGGATGAGAGAGAGAAACGAGATAGAGCAATAGAGAGGTGTTCATGATCAACTTCTATTATAAAAAATGTTCATTAGTCTATGCACCACCACTAGATGGCACTGAAATCAATTTTAACTCAAAGGGGCCATGGCGCAGACCCTGATACAATTGCACCAGGGGGCACGATAGGAGCCAAGGCTCTAGAGCTAGTTTCTGCACTTATATATAAAGTTAGGGCCTCATACCATTGCCAACCAGGGGGTGCGACAGGGGCTAAGGCTCGAGAACAAGTTTTGAAGATCTACACTTGTCTTAAAATAACCTCTTTATTATTAAAAACAATTTCAAATTTCCCGCCATAACTAATCAGAATGCAGAGACTTAGTCCTCCAATCAGAGCACAGCGGTTGAGTAGTGGGGCTAAGGACCAATCAGAAGCCAGGGAGGCTGGTGCACGTACGACCAATCAGCTAAAAGTGGGACGTGGCCTAACCTTACACCTTCCAATAGAACGCTGCATGTGTGCGCAACTGCCTAACCTCCAAGGGGTATACAGCCAAAAAGGCTCTTAATACAACCAAAAGGATCTTAATTAAGGGTTAAACTCCGACCAAGGCTTGCAAAAGGCCCCCGAAAAAAAGCCAACATCCTGCCCAGCCCCATCTACAAATGTGCCCCTCACGTGAGCAAGTACAAAAAAGGCATAGCTGTCAAAAAAGGCTCTTAATACAACCAAAAGGGTTAAAAATTCCATCAACGGTTGAAAAAGGCCTCCGAGAAGAAACCATAAGGGTGGAAAATACGATCTCACACGTGGGCAACCGTTGGGAATCCCAAGATCAAATGACGTAACAAAAGTGAAAGTCGAGGTGTCGGGTGCTACTATTATATATACCTAAGTACTCTGTTATTTTTATTTATCGTTTTTATGTTAGTTGTAATAGTATTAAGTGTAAATATTTAGATTTTATAAACCAAATAGGAATAATATACATCTAAAACCCTTACAATTACAATTCTCAGTGTAGCCTAATCTGGTCAATAGAGATCAACCACAGTAACAACGAACAACTCCTCCTTTTATAGAATTTAAAAACCGGTAGAGCTAGACAGAGGCAAATTAATCTTTTATATTATATATAAACGTCTGAAGGGCGGATATAGAGCTCTAAGGTATTGTCTACAGTAAGATGTTACGTCATAAACTTCCGTAAAAAGTTACAGTAACATTTAGTTTAACTCAAAATTTAACGCAATTTTTTAACGTACGGTCAGGTAGACGCAGAACTTATGAGTAACTTCAATAGAACATAGAACGTCAGAAAGCTGTGTAAAAAGTAACAGTAACGTCTTGTTAACGTCATCCTATTAAATCTTAAATATAGGTTCATAAAATCTCATCCCCTGCATCTTTGTTAAAAGAAATTGTAATGAAATAAACTCCTATTATGTTGTCAATCTCCATATGATTTTTTTTTGTTTGTTGTGCTTAAATTTCGCAATGTTACGTGCCATGACATACTAAATAACTTTGAAATACGGTTATATTTCTTCTCATTACGATACCAATGTTAAACGTTAATTCGCTTAAGATAATAGAAAATAGGAAGTTATAGTTAATTGATGCGTAAAATCAAGACCAGCTTCCAACAAAATACGAGTGTATTGTACTTATACCATTTATCCGGCCCGTTTGCTATTGATTTTGTCCAAAAGTTTGTCTTTTATGTACAATTGTAAATTGAGCGACAATGTTGATTACGTTGAAATTGTTTTAAATACATTAAAGATTTGTTTTAATTAAATTTTACGAGTTCGTTAAAATTTGCTTATACAAAATACAAAAGCATTTCTATAACTTATATTTGCATTTCACCTTTTACGTATTCGATTATATTTGTTAAAATAACTTGTTCTTGTCACACGTGTTTGTTTTCAATTACATTTCCACATTACGAATCGCAGCAGTGTTTACAATCAAACAAACTGGACAATAAAACCTTTGCAATATAGAATAAATAATGAGATCGATAAATAATTTAACAGTTGTGGAATGGCTTGAAAGATAAATTACCAAAATCATTTTTAAAATTGGAAATGTAACAAAATAGGCCGTTTTTAATTTACAAGTTGGAATTTTTAAAAATAAATACTCTTAAAAGAAATCATTTCATGGCAAAATTGTTTACCTTTCCACACCTGAAAAGCTAAAATGTATTCTTTCGGAATTTATGAAGGATCTGTAAATATACCGTTCGCGTCTTTCAATTCCATCTGTGTGTAATCCTAAATTTTTAAATAGCTATTTTTGCTACACGAATCCATTTTCGAAATAAAGGAGTGAGAGTGTAAGATAAACCTGAAACCAAAAATTCTCAATTCAGAACTATTTATTGTAGGATAATAATTAATGAAGTCGTCATACATACATTTCGGTCACCTAAAATTTTGCTTCTTAACAACATTTAAGAATTACATTAAAATAGCAATAATTCTTTATTACATGATAATTTTTGGTAACAATCGTTTACTATAAATTATCTATGTATTTTCTATTTGATTATAATGTTAGTCCCAATCAAATAAAGTATTCACGATAACTTCAGAACAATAAGAAGTATGTACTTGAAATTTCGTATTTAAGCTTGCTTGCGGTTCTCATCAAAAATTTCTAAAACATCTGCATATTTCAATATACATGAATTACGCATTAATTATGCTCCTCTCAATTTTCTGCCATATATATATATATATATATATATATATATATATATATATATATATATATATATATATATATACATACTTCCATAATACGAACCAAATAAGCCGTAAAAACTAAGTAGATGGGTTTTAAAAAGATTGAACCGTATTTTGGATATTTTTATTGAAGCAGGTGGCGTTGGATTTTTTTCAAATTGGCATATATGTCTATTAGCCTCCACCTAAAGGTCTACCTGACATTTATACATTACTGTTATTCTTACAACGTGATCTATTTTCATTACTAACGTATTACAATCGAGGCAGCATACTTATGTCAAAAAATGTATTACACCAATTCTTTTAATTCACACTTTGTATGTTAGGAGGTTGTGTTACTCCACACGCACGCACGCGCGCAATCCCACTCACACTCACACTAACTCGCACATGTGCACACACATGCACATGCACCCGCATACTCACACACGCACACATTTTTTTTGCAGTTACACGAGTACTCATACGCACGCAGAGACAAAAACGGTTGCCTTTTAATTAATAACATCCTTTGTACTTGTTTATTGAAGTATACTTGTTGCAAAACAATTATGCTCTTTGTAAGGATGATTTTGCCTATAATTCATTCATCGTCAAAGTGGGAAGTTTTATAACTGTTGGGATCGGGATTGTCACTAAAATTACCTAAAGGTATGTTTTGGATTCAAATCTTTTATAGTTATTTTACAAAAGATAAAGTTTATGATACGCCACTGGATATAACTAAATAGCAATAAATATTTGAATATCGTAAAAGGTTGATTGATTAAGTTAGTCCTTTCGCAAATGTATACCTTATCGTTATTTTACATAGTTTTAAATTTGATGACGATGCGTATTACCAAGAATGTGCCGAAAATAGTACGTAGTAGATTTGAAAAAGATAAGAATAGTTTGGTAATACTATCTAGGTAATGTTTAGTAAGTACTTCATTCATATTCATAATCATAGTTTGATAGAGTAATCAAAAACATATTGTAAAAAAATATAGCAGACATGCAAAAGATACTAGATTAATTACATCGAGCTGAAATTAAGCATATATAATTATTTAATTTAGTTGTAATGGATTTTCGATTTAAGCTGTGTTATATAGAAAATAAAGTTTTAATTAAAGCTTGTCATAGATGGCACGAAGTATCAATCGCTGACAAAAGGACAATAATGAAATTGATATTATTTTATAAATTGAGAGTTAGGTACGATGAAGTAATCTTATGACTGTCATTTGACTGTATCCAATAAAAGTAATAAAAGCCATTGTTTTTCGTGTCACGCCATTTACATAATTACAGACATAACATAACGCAATGTAAAATACTTAAATCTACAAGCAATTTGTGTTCAAGACAAAATAGATTAATTATTATGTGCTGGAAAAACTAGCAGCTGTGGTTAGAACTGTCTTTTTTTATTTTAAATGAATAAAACATTTTTAACCCTTAATCGCACGCATAATGAGGGAATCGCTCACTTTTTGTTTCCAAGTACACCAAATTTTACGTGTAAGTGTGATGACCTTGTGCGTCTAGGAATGCCTGTTGAAGGGGTTGTCAATTGGAGAGCAGCAATAAATAAATCAGTTCTTTACAAGACGTGTTTGAAGTAAGGTCGGTTAACGGGCGAGGAAATCTCATTACGCCTGCTATAACGTTTGTGAATATTTAGTTTTATTGATAAGTATGTTTTGTTTGTTTTTTGATACATATGTTACTAGATGTCTTTCTAAGGGTTTTTATTTGTAACTGTAATGGATTAAAACAAGGAAGGCAACTCTTACAATGGTATGAAGAAATTGAGAACGAGAATGAAGAAGATTTACCAGAAGATTACTTAGACGACAGTGATGATAATGACATAGGCCAAGTTGAGGCTGAAGAAATGGATACCCTAAGTGATATTTCTGTTCATTCAGCTTATGAAGAAAACAACCAACCCTTTGTGAGAAATAAAAAGGCAACATATATTGGTAAGAAAGCTAATATTAATTTATTTTATCCACAACCGACACACTATCATGTCATAATTCAACTGCTTACAAACGCATTATAAACACTATAAAACCCTAGTGTTTTATATTCATAAAACACTATTATTTACTATAGCAACAACAAAAACTAATCAGTCACTGTAGCAATAAATCCATGACCACTAATTATATTAGTAATTATTAAATATATTTTTTTTACTTTTCTAGGCCATGATAGCAAAACCATGTGGAATATTCATTATGGAGAGAAAGATGCAAAAACACCTGCTTATAATGTTGTTAGGAAGAAAAGAGGAGTAAAACCTCATGCTAAATTCGCTAAAACATCGTACGAATGCTGGAATTTACATTTCACGGATGAAATGATCATAAAATTGTAACATATACTAATTTATATATATATATATATATATATATATATATATATATATATATATATATATATATATATAAATTGAGATGTTTTAATATGAATTTGATTTAAATGGCGACTTATAAATTTGTGAGGATAAAATAATTATATTTAGTTTGGGATAAATTAATTTTTTAATGTTGATAATATGTTGATAATTATATTTGACTTTTTTATTTATTATGCACCGGACTAGCTCAGGATCTCAAATGGGGATAGAGTTCAGGGAATTTAGTTTGAAGTTAAAAATTTTGTATCTGGAAATGTGTATATGAAATATTCTTTATATAATTATATTGAAAGTATAAAAATTGTTCTGAATGTAATTTGCTATCAAACGCATGCGTTGTAATGAACTTAAGTGAAATTAAAAACTGTCAAAGATGTCAAATGAATAATTTAGAAAATTAATGTTTAGAACCAAAATGAAAATTTAGAAAAAGAAAAGAAATTAATATCTCTACAGGTGTTTATACAAGTAAATATTTAAAATTCTTAACCAAAAACATATATGTAACAAATATAAATTGCAGGAAATTTATCACAATAAGTAGGGTTATTAAGATTTGACTCACATATACTGTCCTCCCGGTAGATTGATGTCTTCGGATACTCCAACTGGATGTAGGCAATGTCCACTCGATTACAGTTGTCACCGTCACCCATATACTGCGAACTTGATTCTTGGTTGTCGAAGACACCAACTTCCAAACTTAAAGATGTTTTCTCCAAAATCGGCAAACTCCAACCACTTATTTTATTTCGGTAACTTTTTATTTAAATAATTTTAAATCTTAATGAGTGATATCGTTTTAAAAATATGTTTAAATAACCAAAATTTTGTTGATAACACTTTTATTTTTAGCTACCGATTCAATTTTTGTTTAAAAGAAATTGTCCGAAGAAATAAAACAACTTTGACCAATTAAAAATGGGTTTTAATTTGGTATAAACGGAAATAATTTAAGTTGGATAACACAAAAGCAAATCTTTACAAAATCGTGACACAAATTAACACGAACAAAAATATTTTTCAAAAACGACAGGTATCGGAGACCGAATTATTTATTTCAAACCGTCGATATAAAAACAAGTGCTCTCGAACGTATTCTTCGTAACGTAAAACTTCTTGACGAATTTAAATTAGGTTATGAACTTACTCTTTAACACAAATTTCACAACACTGTTTTAACCTTTTACACTTTTGAACAAATTCTAGAGAGAGAGTGATTTCCTGAGCGCTTGCTTTTATATGTTTCTGGTTGTTACCAAAAATTCATTTTTTTTACAGCCATATTGCAAAAGTAACTATGGCTATGATTGGTGGATCTAGATTACAAATTGGACACAAATGGAAATTTGGCCGTAACTTTCTTATGCATAATCGGAATTGAAAATTAAAACGTAAATGAAAACAAGCTATAATTCCTAACGTTAATATACGAAGTAACCTAATCTAACATAAATGAGCTTCTAACTATTTACACTTACAAGCTATACTAAAACTAATTGCAAAATGGAATTCTGAGAACATTTTACACTAGAATACATATCTTTTGTGTTGGAAATATTTAATTTAAAAAATTTTAAGCTTTTGTAATATTATCTAAAATTCACCTCAGAATTAACATAATTTTGCGGAGAAAAGCGCTGTATCCTTATAAAAACTGTGTCATATTAAGAAAGAACATTTATTATTTGCTTTAAGAGCAAAATCTAAGTCTAATAATGTGGAAAAAGTATAAAATTATGTAAAAACCTAAAAATTACAACCTAACCAAACTTAAATCTAAAATGAAAAAATTTATATTTAAAAATGTTTTAACACTTAAAATGTTATGTTTAAGGTTTGTACTTCTTGTCTTTATTATTCTCACCAACTATTTGCAATGCATATTGTTATATAATGTTACATTGAACAAGTTTCATCGTCTAACACTTATTAAATGTTTCACTATACAAATGTACGGCACTATAAATGTCTGTATACCAAATTGTTCTATATGTTGTTCTTATTGTGAATCTTGTAACATAATTTTTGTCACTAATTCGCTTCCAAAAATATGTGCGAAAAATGTCTAAACTGTCCATATTATAACCCTTTTATTAAATTTTTGTATTTCCTGCATTCAAAAACTAATCATACACTATCCCTAACATAATCCTAACTATATAGTCCATGTTTAAACACCTGTAAAGTGTTCACTTGCCAAATTACCCTTGAAAAATTGACTTTTATTGCAATAATTGCAATACTAAAATGACTTTACGAAAATGGTTATATTTAACATTCTTGACAATTTTGTTAGCAGCAAATTGCTTTTATGATAAAAGCAAACTAAGTAAATGATATTCAGACTAATTTATACCAATAAAATTTATTTTAATCACATCGTGAACCAGATTTATATAAAATAGTGTCTTGCACTTGTATCGATCTAGAAATCACCCTTTTTATTACCCAAATGTCATGTAAGCTGTCCGATACTTCTATTACCTCTTTCTGAACATCTCAATATATATATATATATATATATATATATATATATATATATATATATATATATATATATATATATATATATATATATATAATAAATAAACTTCGACCAAATTTTGCTCGATCTAGAGATGCTACAGAAACTAATATTGATGAGATAAAAGCTCTTATTGGGTTGCTTTACCTCGCAGGTACTTGAAAGGTGCAAACGTAAACGTAAATGACTTGTGGAGTTCAGATGGGCCAGTAATTTTCTGTACAATGAATTAATAGTTTCAAATTTTTGTTATGAGCTCTCAGATTTGATGATATAACCGACAGAGAATAACGCAAGAAACTCGACAAGCTAGCCCCAATTCGCGAAACATTTGATGATTTTATTCAAAGGTGTGTTGCTAACTATGAAATAGGGCATTACTTACAATCGATGAAATGCTTGTAACATTTCGCGGAAAATGTGTTCAGGCAATATATTCCAAGTAAGCCTGCCAAATATGGAATAAAATACACTCTTAGCCGATGCCGAAAACTGGTATACCGCTAACATGAGAGTTTATGTTGGCAAGCAGCCAGAAGGCCCTTTAGGCAGGACCACGCAGCTATCGCTCTAGTGAAGCGCTTGATAGAGCCAATAAAAACGAAGGTCGTAATGTTACTTGTGATAATTTTTTATTCCCATTGGCTGTAGATCTTCTAATTAAATATAAAACAACTTTAGTCGGTACGATAAAAAAAAATAAGCGCGAGATTCCCCCGATATACATTCATTAAGTACAGACCTGAAATTTTATTAATTGTAAAATTTTATGTCAGTTCGAAATGGCTACGCGAACCGACTATCAACAGTTTAGCATTGATGATTAGGAGCGGATAGTTAGGCAAATGCCTTTTTGAATTAATGAGGATATTAAAGGCAAAGTTGAATTTCTATCAGTTTTAAGACATGACGACTCCAAACATGCAATTTTACTTTGCCTTTTTGCCTTTTTTGATGTTTTGCCTTTTTAAAGAAATTTTTGGGATTTTGCCTTTTTTATCGATTTTTTATTTTAATAAAATTGAAAAAATGTGGTTTTAAGTGAACCATAAAAAATAAACTTAACTTAACTTAACCTTCACGCCATTCCCTTGCGGGGTAGCCAAAACAATCCCTGCCTCTTATTTATTTTTCATTCACAATCTATATCTTATCTTATCTCCGCATACCTCCTAGCTTCACAAGATTCATACATAGTCTCTGACATGCCCTTTTGTTTTTGAAACTGCTTATCTTTCTTTCCTTTATCATAGATTCTACTACATTCAGCCAAGTTTTACTCGGCCTACCAGGGCCGGCCTTTCCCGTAACCTCACCCACATATATTTGTTTCGTTAATCTTGCGTTGTTCATTCTCTCAATGTGACCAAAGCAACGTTATGTACAACTTTATATCTATCCATCATCGTCTTTTCCTCACCACACTCATGCATTCATTTTTTATCTTGTCCCTTCTCGTTTTACCACATGCGCTTCTCAGGAATCTCATACCCACGGCATTTAGTAAATACTCTACTCTCCTTTCCACCTTCCCGATTGAACACCACAATCTTAGTTTTCTTCACGTTTACCTTTAGGTCCATGCTCTCACAGACTGTATCAAACTTCCTCAGAGCGGTTTGCAGCTCATCTGCACTGTCACTTAATAAGACTGTGTAATCTGCATACACCAGAAGTCGTACATTTACGTCACCAACCATTACTCCATTTGTATCGGTACATGCTTGTCTAAGACATTTATCCATGTATACATTGAACAACCATGGTGACATCACACCACCTTGTCGTACTCATTGCTCAATATTGAAGTATTCACTCACACGTCCCCTCACCCTAACACATACCCGACTACCGTTGTATACTGCCCTTATTCCATTTATTAGACCTTTATTTACGCCATATTCATTTAATATTTCCCACAGCTTCTCTCTATTCACTCTGTCATATGCTTTCTACAGATCTACAAACGCACAGTACAACTTCCTTTTACTTTTAAACACTTTTCGATCACCTGCTGGAGAGCAACCATCGGATCGACACATCCTCTCCCTGGCATGAAGACACCTAGTACATCCCACATCCTAGTTTGTGTAGTTTCTCGTACTCTATCAATCAGTATTCTTCCAAATACTTTACCAGGTACGCTGAGCAAGCTTATTCCTCTGTAGTTCTTATAATCACTCTTGTTACCCTTACCCTTATACAATGGTACAATGATCGTGCTCTTTCAATCACTTGGCACTTTTCCACACATAAGGCATACATTGAATAATTCACGCAATCTTCGTATAAGCTTTGCACCACCATACTTGAGCATTTCACCAGTGATTTCATCTACGCCTGCTCCTTTGCCGTTTTTCAACCTTCCTACCGTTTTCTACCTGGTGCTAGTGGATAAAAGTAAATGAAAAGATATTATCTGTGTTACAAAAGAATCCAAAATCTTCACAAAATAAAAGATATTGTAAATGTACGTAAAGGAGAAGAGGTCATTGGCCTGGATGCAAGCCCTCAAGAAGTCGCTGCAATTAAATATGCCCCATTACATCCTGTGATGTCGAGAGATCTTTCTCGACATACAAGCAAATTGTCAGCAATACCAGGGCAAATTTGTTACCTGACCATACGGAGCAGTACTTAATTACAGCCTGAATAATAATGTTAACGTAGATTAAATGTTTTGTTATTTTGTAAATTCATTTTACGTAAGTAGTTATTAAATTATTTTAAATAATTGTGTGCCTTTTTCGAATTTAAATTTTGCCTTTTTCCTTGCCTTTTTACTGTTTTGTTGCCTTTTGCCTGCTTTTTTATGGGTTTTCTTGCCTAACTATCCGCTCTCTATTGATGATAAATTAAGACTATCTTGTCATCACGCCCAAATTTCTTTTGTACATGCTGCCTTCTTTGGAGTATTAATACATTCATCCCCAATATGATTTCGATTAAAGCATTATTAGGATGGTCTTGGTAAAATTTCACTTTCCTTATAACCATCTTATGCATAAGTTAACATAAATTTTTCAGAATAATTTTCTAAATCTAATGAGCAATCTTGATATATTGATTTCTCTAAGACTTAGATACTCCAATATAAATGAACTATCCATTTGACCGATCAAAATTGATTATAAAATAAATTTTTTAATTAATTTTCTATTAACTTTATATACTGAATTCCATAAAAATTGCAACACCTAGAATTTGTTGAACGATCTTGTTGAAATTTTCGTCAACGATGTATTTCATTAGAACAAAACAAACGATTAAAGTTTGAATAAAATCTAGCTAGTAGTTTTTTTTTGTTATTTCTTTTGCACTTAGTAACCATAAATTTGAAGAAATAAACCAATCAGTGTGTAATTAATTATCAATTTTTCAAATTGTTTGTTCACAATTTCGTTCTGAACTTGGGAACAATGCCAAGAAAACGTCAATATCAACGTCAATATCAACATTTTTCCCAATTGACTGATATTGAACGTGGCCGTATTATTGGCATGAGAGAGTCCGGACTTTCGCTAAGAGAAATTGCTCGTCGTGTAAACCGAAATGTTACAACGGTATTGAGAAATGGTCCAAATGGTCCCAGGAAGGGGTGCAACAACGTCGCCCTGGATCTGGACGTCCTCGCAGGACTACATATCGCGAAGAACGTCGCGTAAGGCTTTTGGCCACAAGAGACAGCTTTTCAACAAACCGATCGATTGAAAATGATTGGAGGGGAAGTGTAGGACCCATAATGTCAATGACATCTGTTTATCACCGAATAAGGTCTTATGGGCTGCGTTCATATCGTCCATTTTTGTGTCTTCCTCTTACACCACTTCACCGTCTACGCAGGCTAGAATGGAGCAACGAAAGAGCGAATTGGGCGCAAGAATGGCATCGAATTGGGTTTAGTGACGAGTCCCGATTTTGCTTGTGGGCCCATGATGGTCGTAGGAGGGTCAGACGAATGCGCGGAGAACGTAAAAGTTCAACATTTTTTGTGGAACCCAACACAGCCCTCACACGGTAGCAGATCACCCTTGGCCTTCCTTGATGGTAACTTAAACGCCGCTGGTTATATTGCTAATGTGCTAGAACCCGTTGCGCTCCCATATCTTCAGGGGCTGGAAAATCCGATTTTCCAACAAGATAATGCGCGCCCTCATACGGAAAGGGTTACAACACGTTTTTGGAAGAAGCTAACATTGCCGTCCTCCCATGGGCTGCTCGGTTACCTGATTTGTCGCCCATTGAACATGTATGGGGAGAGGTAGGTAGGCAACTGGGTAATTTACCACACCCTCCAGATAAATTACAAGATGTCCGGCTACGAATTCAAGAAGCTACCACAGGCAGCTATAGATAACTTGATTGATAGCATGCCACGCCGTCTAAATGAGTGTGTTACAAATCGTGGTGGAGCAACCCATTATTGAAAAAACATTTTCAGTTAAATTCTAGGTGTTGCAATTTTATGGAAATCATTATATATATATATATATATATATATATATATATATATATATATATATATATATATATATATATATCCATTCAAAAAGTAGTCTTCGTTGATTATATTTTTATAAGAATAATATAGTACGCAAAAGTTATGTGTAAATTTTTTTCTTTGCAATTTTCTTTAATATCAATAAACTTTATTAATATAGCCTCTTTTTAAACCTTTATACTACTTAGACCATGGCTATAGCAGTGACAGTTCGTTACTTGTTACAATTTCTGAATTGGAATTTGAATTTGATATTGATCTAATACTAACACTTGATTTAAATTACTTAATAGCTTTAGACGTTAATTTGAAAATTATTTAAAACTTACATATATAATTTTTCATACGTACGCAAAATGTGTTAAATGAATTTACGATATTTTTCAACTCCTTTTCAAGCGTAGCTCCATTTGCAATTTATAAGCCTTTCTAGTTAAATTTATGTTTATATTATTATGTATGAATAATATTTGCAATACAAACACACACACGCTCACGCGCTCACGCGCACACGCACAGCACACACGCACACACACACGCACGAACGCACACGCAGGCACCACGCACCCACGCACGCACCACGCACGCAAGCACGCACGAACACACAGCACACGCACACGCGCACATACGCACATACACGCGCACACAGCGCATACACGCACTCACGCACACGTAACGCACGCACGCACACGCACACATACGCGCACACATACGCACACACAACGCGCGCGCGAACACACACCGCACATTATAACAAATAAAAATATGTAGTGATTGGTATTTTGAACATTAAAAGGGTATGTTTGCACCTCGATCTAGCACAGCAAAGTACATTGCTTACGAAACTTACTGTAGGTTGAAAAGTCATTTATTTTACCTGCTCTTGTGGGAGGCAGAGGTATATCCACATCTGATTGATAAAGTTATACGTTAATACTACTATTTTGACACTAAACAGTTATATTTATTTGTATACTTAATGAAACAAAATAATGTCTGATTAATTTCAGCATAAAGCCATCTAAACAAGTACTTCTCGTAATGCTTTACGATACTAACTACTTCCTAATTCAACACAAATTATACAAACGTATATCCTATCTTTACGTACAATGCAAAAAGAAAGATAGTCAACACTATATCTTTAATAATATAAGCATCTACTTGACCTATTCCAACAAACATAACAGTTACAAGGTTATGCACTCATATATTTTTATTTTAGAAACCAAAGTCAGCTATTTTTTTTTCGTTATAACCGTATCAATACAACACTATACTGACTTGCTGTTTACATAATACATACTTTACATTACAAGGATACGTACTTACTTTATATTGTACTAAAATATATATAATGTATTTACTTTATTTTGAAACTAACTGCACTTTGAAAATTTCATTTCCTCTCAATAGGATAAACACACGGTACGGTAAGGTACAGTAATTTACATTTCCTTATTACAAATAACATACGAAATGTAGACCAGACTACAAAAGCAGGCCAACCCACAGCATGTGCGCATACGTACACATACACACACACGCACACACACGTACACACACGCATGCACACACACGCATACATTCGCACACACACGAACACAGACGCACACACATGCAGACACACGCGCACACACCCGCGCATACGCACACACACGCACACACACACGTACACTCACACACACACACACGCACATACACGCACACATACACGCACACATACGTATGCACACGCACACACGCATACGTGTACGTACACACAAGCGCACACACACGCTTTCATGCAACTCGTGGATTTGACCTTCTGCCTCGCGACTTTTCTCGTAAAATTATTGATTGGCAAAATTAATTAGTTACAAAGAGAAATTTATCCGATAAGGTAAAAGCTCTTGTGTTTTTACTGTTGATTATTTTCCTTGCTTTGTATTAACCAATGAAATGTCGTAATTTTGGAATTGAGACCAATCGGAATAAAATATAAGCGACTATTGCACTATAGAAATAGTCTCTTTCCCATTATGTTCCTCTTTTTTATTGTATTTTTGCATTCATTTAATAAAATGTATTCTAATTTTTATTCTTAAATTACTTTAATTTGCGCGGGAAAATATCCGATACAGCCGCTGTTATGAAACATCACGTTAATAACCCTTTGCCGCAACATATATGATAGTGCGCCCATACTAAATATAACTTCAAAATTGATATTTGACGTTTAATGTTTATGAGTGGAAAGAAAAGCGGCGCCGGGGCCGCGTCTCTCGTATTAATCATGGCATTAGTAACCATTTGCCACAACACATGATAGTATACAAATATTAACCATAACATAATTGTAATGTTACCGTTAATTGTTAATTGTTGGTGACAAATTGTAAAATAGTTTAAATCATGTTTTAAATTGCTTTTTGTTCTTTGCATAATTTTGAATAATTTGGGCAATCCTAAACATTATACATCAAACGTCAATTTTGAGGTTATATCTAGTATGGGCGCACTATCACATATGTTGCGACAAATGGTGACTAACATCATGCTTTATAAGAGCGGCTGTATTAATCATTATTGATATCATTGTATAACACGACATTGATGAAGACTGCTATTTTGATGTTGCTAAATTTCTCTAAAATTTTATTAACGCCACCGAGCTAAGGCTCTCGGGCTTTAATCAGATTATTAATGCCAACATCATGTCTCATCAAATTGATACCAAAATATTCTCTAAATTTAGATGCAAGAAAAATAGCCGACTATTTATCAAGGTCTTGGTATATTACCAATGATAGTTGTCATAGGGATATTGTCACTATATTGGGAACGTGATTGGTCAATATTTCCGATTTTGGAACACATCATTGGTGCAACTTTAATGCGTTAAGTAGTTTATTACTTCCAACTACCATTAATCATAAGACAAATAATTTAAGTTTAATTACTTAAAAGTATAACTTTGGAATCTGTTTAGAATGTTCCAGATTATGTAGAACTATATACGACTGAGCATATAACAATGACTAACTCGATCCATCGGCAAAGATAGTATGTTCTGTCATATAAAAAAAGCAAGCAACTCACAGGCAGGTTTTATTAATTATCATTTGTTTTCATTGTATAACGCAAATCTGTAAATTTTGAATACGAATACTTCCTACATACGAAGTTAATTACTCTGCAAGTTTTCTTTGTTCTCTTTGTTGATTTGACATAATTGTAAATATAACCACGATTAGCGAGTGTGTAATTATAATTAGTATGATGAAGGGGTTAATTAAATACTGTACGCCATGTAGACAGCATCGCATAAATAATACGATTTTTTCAATTATCTAAATTACTGTATCCAAACATTTGTCAAATAAACAACCAAAATAATACAGTTTCGCTCTATTTTTCTGTAAATCTGTTTTATACGCATTTACAGATGCCTTGTTGCGTGTTCCAAGCAATTTTCTTTTATGGCACTTCCCATTATTATTAAGATTTATTTCCATGAGTTATTTTCATTTTGAAGGAATTACGGTAAAATGGTATTAAAAATACGTGATCCTTTTTATTATTTTTATTATATTATTCTGAACAAAATGTAGATTTATGTTATAATGCATAATGAATGACAGGTTTGCCTGTTGTATAAAAATTGCATGTTTTAGTAGTCATAAACGTGATAAATAATAAAAAACGTTACTATTCTTAAATCTTAAAATATTCAAACGCGGCACTGGCTGAAAGTGAATCTCAAGCCCTCAAGAGATTTATTTCAAACAAGAAATCCGGTACGCTCATATGTAGGTATGTCATAAAAGATAACTTATAAAGTAAAGTCGAGGGAGCTATTATTGTGTGATGTTTAACCTTAACCTACTGTTCCACTTCGACTTGGGACTACGTAAACTTAATTTGATTTGCATTATGTAACCGAATCTTTATACGATAAAACACTGTCAAGTTTTACTGTAATTTTTGTTCCCCAAAACACTTCCCTATGGATTTTGAATTAACGATCGCGATACTTGTAGTAGATTATATATAATTAAAGTGTATATATATATATATATATATATATATATATATATATATATATATATATATATATATATATATATATATATATTTATATATATATATATATATATATATATATATATATATATATATATACACTGTGTCTCTTAATTTCTGGACATAGGAATTCCCATGTTAAAATAAACTATTGTAAATATTGGCTCCCCTAATTATTTTACAGTAAAATGTCAAATGAAAAAAGGCTGCTTCTTATGTTACAATTGCATTTACATTTGGTTCATCCGTTTTCGAGAAAATTAGGAAAAACTTAAGGGCTTTTTCGTAACCGGTAACGTTAATAAGCCATGTAAGTGTCAGGATAAATACAATAAGGAGCACAAATAAAATAAGTCTGTTATAAACAAGAAGATGATATTCTAAATAAACAAATTAATTGTGAAAATTGGAAAATAAATAACAAAAAATCATCATTTCTACTATTTGGTTTCTGATATTTCTAAGTGAATTGCCAGAGTAATGCCATTCAATAAATTTGACTTTTTCTTCAATGGTGTAATAATTCATTTTTATAAACAATTTTTTCTTTAAAAATGTAAATACAATTGTAACATAAGAAGCAGCCTTTTTTCCTTAAGAAGTTTTACATTTGACATTTTACTGTAAAATAATTAGGTGAGGGAATATTTACAATAGTTTATTTTAACATGGGAATTCCCTGTGTCCAGAAATTCAAGAGACACAGTGTATAATGTTAAAAAAAAATTGAAAGCTTTGGTATCCATGAGAAGTTATGAAAGGAATTGCTCTTGATTTCTCACACTATTTTTTATCTTTTAATCCTTTTGTGGCTAACAAGTCATAGTGCTAATAGTGTATTTTTTAACATGTAAGTTAAAATTTTCGTAAATATTATCGGAAGTGAACCGCGATTAACGTAGAGTCTGAGATTTCAGAAACAATCGATATAACAAATAACAATTTTTAAAACTAAGGCTACCGGTTATAATTTTCGACACTATTGTTTTCTTTCAGTTGGAAATCTTGCTCAACATTGGTTGATGTGCATTTTTTTTTATTTAAATAAAATTCTTCTGCTATTTTTGGATGTGATTTTTATTTTTCTCAAAAGTGATTGAAGTTATAAAACAATTTTAACTTCAAATTGGTATCTAAAATAAAAGTGTTAGCAATTATAAAATTTTATGAAAGAATAAATTACAAGATTAATCCGGAAAATTAGTGAATATTTAAATCAATAGTTAAATAAATATTCAATTAAAATAAAAGTGCAATGATAAAAGTAAATGAGCATCTTACTCAAGTGCAATGTATTTATCACAAAGAAGATTTATCACAAGTTAGTGAAGCTGGATGAATTGATGGAAATTAAGCAGTACCATTTTCAACAGGAAGGCGGTAACATCATTAGATCGAATGAAGTTTACATCCAATGTTAACATCGAAAAAGTTTAAGGTCACCATTTAATGGAAAATTCAACAACACATGTGAGTTTATTTTATTATCATAACCTAACAAATTGCATTGATTATTCTTTTGATGTCCTGTATTTATATTTTTTTTGAATTTGTGTATTATTGTTGTGCGACCACGTGTATCAATATCTGGAAAGGTAATGAACAAGTATAATCATAAATATAATAATTCTAATTTAAAGAAAATCAAAATCGTACTTAATAAGTGAAGATCGTTGTTGGAATTGGCACATATTTTAGTTTACCAAGGATGCAACGCATACGTACATTTTGCAAATTCCTTACAAGTCTGTTACACGTTAAAGCAATTAATTGCAAAGAATTATTAAATTTTAGACATGAACATTTCCTTGTGTGAAAATAATTTTTATGATTTCACGTTAATATTTCAATTTATAATTAACAGGTTAAATGTATTATTTTTATTTGCCAACAAAATTCAATTGAACTCTAACCACAAGTATATACTTATTAAATTTTATACATATATGTATATACAGGGTGTCCAGTTTAAGATGAAATGCATGGGGATATTGGAAACCGTTAGAGATACGAAGATGGTTAAATGGAGAAAAAGTTGCGTCATTATATGCCCAAGAAGTAACCATGGTTACATGTCAAAAAATCCCTTCCATTTACTAGACACAGGGTGATAACTGAAAATACGCGTTTTCTAAAAATCGCTATATCTTGTTTCTTGCAAGAGATACATCCACGATTTTTGCAGGATGGGGGTAACAGGTAGCGAGGATTTCAAAAATGATTTTGAAAAAATCTAGGCCTACTAGATTTTGAGATAATGCACGCAACTTTCGATTTTCTTATGGACGCCATACTGGATTTTTGCATTTTTGAATTCTTCATAAAAAATGCTTTTCAACCATATATCATATCTTTATAATCTGCCAATGAGAAAGTGTCAAATTACACAATTAAATTTATATCAAAGCAACCTTGACATATTATGTATTTTAATTAAATGAAAATTAATCTACAAATTAAACTAACTATTGAGAACAATATTATAAATCATAATAATAAAAGTGACAAAAAACAACAAAAAATAAAATTTAATATTATACTGAATTTTACTATTAATTAATCAAATGCTCGAATAAACCTCCATTCTCTTGCAATAATTGAATAGATGGTTGATTGGCAAAGGCCTAGTTTGATATAAATTTAATTGTGTAATTTGACACTTTCTCATTGGCAGATTATAAACATCTGATATATGGTTGAAAAGCATTTTTTATGAAGAATTCAAAAATGCGAGATGATAAGGAACTCATGTGATGCAGTTCTAACTCGATGCAGATGGTGTTTGCAGGAGAAATAAAAACTAGCATAGATCGTTACGCTCTGAGATGTACCACTATGATTCCGTGTGTCTGTATTGCACTGTCTGTTATATACATCCTGGCATCCACCATGCAAGTCGTCATCATATTTATCCCGCTCAAATCGAAACAGCCTATACCAAAGGGGTTACTAACACGCGTCTTTGCTATGCACGAAAGTGGGAAACGGCACCATCGCAAAACTTGGGACCAATTTATCAGCCATCTTGAAATTTTTATAAAAATCTTAATTTTTCGAAGCACCCAATTTTGTACCCATATCCAGTCAGCAAAATTCAATAAATGTCAACACCATTTGTCCTTGATCACAGATAACATTCTCCATTATTCGACAATATGCAAGCAAAAATATACATACATATAGTCGCTTTAGGTGTCTCATTTGACCAAATTTGTCATACGTGTTTACTTGTCAAACTCACCTCGTTTGGATTAACTGATACGCACATCAATTGGGTTTTTATTTCCTTGATGAAAGACGAATACGTATTGTAATTGATATATTTTTCAGAAGGCGCGGGCGTGCGACAGGTATCAGCAATAGTTCCTACACTTATGTTCTGCTCTACATAAATGATCTTATTTCTTCAACGACTAACCCGATCCATTGCACTGCTAAGCACAACACTCCTCATTATAGTTCTTCTCACTCTACATATAATAGTAATCTACCTTCTATGTAAAATCAAGGGATTAAAGCTAGTTAAATTTAGTGATAAGGGAACTCAGTGTTACCTTGTATCCGCCAAACAAGGCCGATCATTTCCTGTTGTAAGTTCTCAGATTCTATTACTATGTTGGGAATAACTTTATCTTCAAATTTATGTTATAGTCTTATAAATGACCCGTTCTCAACTTCAGACATACAATCCCTTGAGCATAAAAGAACTATTCCAATTCTCTCTTTGTGTTATCGGTATTATAATGGCTATTATGCTGATGAATTATCTTTTTGCTACCATCTCGGACCACCTTTGCAAGAAATACTGGGTTCATTTATTCACATCATCAATATGCAGTATAAATCTCCACTTATGGTACCAAACGGGGGCAACGTTATCCTACTGGGCTTCTAAACTGGAATGAACTTGCTAGTTGCTGTTCTCCTATCACTTATGATATGAAATATTTTAAGGCAGTCCTTTGCAGGCTTCTCTTGGTCATTCAAAATCCCACTGCGTATTCTAATGAGTGTTCCTTAAAAGTGACAAGTTCTCAATTGATCTTTGATTGCAGTATGGGATAATAATTCTTCAAGTACTGGCGCTGTTAGTTAAATTTTCCACTTTGTATGGAATAGATCGATTATTTCTAATAATGTTTTTAATAACGCGAAAACATGCAAACCCGTAAAACGCAAGCACGAAAACACGCTAACGCGAAAAATACAAACACACAAACTGAAAAACACGGAAACACGCATACGCGCAAACACAAAAACATGCAAACACGAAAACTCAAAGAAACTAGCGAATATTTTCTGTAACAGAAGTTGATGGTGCTCGTCTCTCTCGTTTCTCTCGTCTCTCATGTCTCTCTTCTCTCCCACATCTCTCTCGTTTCTCTCACTTCTCTCTTCTCTCTCTGGTCTCTCCGTTTCATCTCTCGTCTCTCTCGCGTCTATCGCCTCTCTCGTCTCTCTCGTCTCCCTCGTCTCTCTCGTCTCTCTCGTCTCTCTCGTCTCTCTCGTCTCTCTCTTCTCTCTCGTCTCTCTCGACTCTCTCGTCTCTCTCGACTCTCGTCGTCTCTCATCTTTCTCGTCTCTCTCGTCTTCTCTCGTCTCTCGTCTCTCTTCGTCTTTTCTCGTCTCTCTCGTCTCTCTCGTCTCCCTCGTCTCTCTCGTCTCTCTCGTCTCTCTGTCCTCTCGTCTTCTCGTCTCTCTCTGTCTCTCTCTCGTCTCTCGTCTCTCTCGTCCCTCTCGTCCTTCTCGTCCTTCTCTCTCTCTCTCTCGTCTCTCTCGTCTCTCTCGTCTCTCTCGTCTCTCTCGTCTCTCTAGTCTCTCTCGTCTCTCTCGTCTCTCCTCGCCTCCTCTCTCTCCTCTCTCTCGTTTCTCTCTCTCTCTCTCTCTCTCTCTCGCGTCCCTCTCTCGTCTCTCTCTCTCTCTCGTCTCTCTCGTCTCTCTCGTCTCTCTCGTCTCTCTCGTCTCTCTCGTCTCTCTCGTCTCTCTCGTCTCTCTCGTCTCTCTCGTCTCTCTCGTCTCTCTCTCTGTCGTCTCTCTCTCTGTCGTCTCTCTCTCTCTCTCTGTCGTCTCTCTCTCTGTCGTCTCTCTCTCTGTCGTCTCTCTCTCTGTCGTCTCTCTCGTCTCTCTCGTCTCTCT
Organism: Vesta saturnalis; assembly: GCA_036346205.1. Lineage (NCBI taxonomy): Eukaryota > Metazoa > Arthropoda > Insecta > Coleoptera > Lampyridae > Vesta > Vesta saturnalis. Next base: position 3,974,673 of record JARFJB010001119.1, on the reverse strand, counting down.
CGCCTCTCTCGTCTCTCATCTCCCTCGTATCTCTCTCTCTCTCTCTCTCGTCTCTCTCGTCTCACGTCTCTCTCTCTCGTCTCTCTCGTCTCTCGTCTCTCTCAAGTCTCTCGTCTCTCGTCTCTCTCGTCTATCTCGTCTCTCTCTCTCTCTCTCTCTCTCATCTCCTCTCTCTCTCTCGTCTCTCTCGTCTCTCGCTCTCTCTCGTCTCTGTCGTCTCTCTCGTCTCTCGTCTCTCTCCTCTCTCTCGTCTCTCTCTCCTCTCTCTCCTCTCCTCTCTCTCTCTCTCGTCTCTCTCTCTGTCTCTCTCGTTTCTCTAGTCTCTCTCGTCTCTCTCCCTCTCTCTCTCTCTCTCTCTCTCTGTCGTCTCTCTCTCTGTCGTCTCTCTCTCTGTCGTCTCTCTCTCTGTCGTCTCTCTCTCTGTCGTCTCTCTCTCTCTCGTCTCTCTCTCTGTCGTCTCTCTCTCTGTCGTCTCTCTCTCTCGTCTCTCTCTCTGTCGTCTCTCTCGTCTCTCTCGTCCCTCTCTCGTCTCCTCTCGTCTCTCTCGTCTCTCTCTCGTCTCTCTGTCTCTCTCGTCTCCTCGTACTCTTCGTCTCCTCGTCTCTCTCGTCTCTCTCTGTCTCTCTGTCCTCTCTTCTCTCCTCTCTCTCGTCTCTCCTCTCTCGTCTCCTCTCTCTCGTCCCTTCTCTCTCGTCTCGTCTCTCTCTCTCTCGTCTCTCTCTCTCTCTCTCTCGTCTCTCTCGTCTCTCTCGTCTCTCGTCTCTCTCTCTCGTCTCTCTCGTCTCCTCGTCTCTCGTCTCTCGTCTCTCTCGTCTCTCTCTCTCTCCTCGTCTCTGTCCGTCTCTCTCGTCTCTCGTCTCTCTCCTCTCGTCTCTCTCGTCTCTCTCGTCTCTCTCTCTCTCTCCTCCCCTCGTCTCTCGTCTCTCCTCTCTCTCTCTTCTCTGTCTCTCTCGTCTCTCCTCCGTCCTCTTCTCGCTCTCTCTCTCTCTCTCATCTCCTCTCGTCTCTCTCTCTCTCGTCTCTTCTCTGTCTCTCCTCGTCTCTCTCGTCTCTCTCTCTCTTCGTCTCTCTCGTCTCTCTCGTCTCTCTCTCTCTCTCTCTCTCTCTCGTTCCTCTCTCGTCCTCTCGTCTCTCTCGTCTCTCTCGTCTCTCTCGTCTCTCTCGTCTCTCTCGTCTCTCTCTCGTCTCTCTCGTCTCTCTCTCTCTCTCTCTCTCCTGTCTCTCTCTCTCCTCGTATCTTTCGTCTCTCTCGTCTCTCTCGTCTCTCTCGTCTCACGTCTCTTCGTCTCTCTCGTCTCTCGTCCCTCTCGTCCCTCTCGTCCTTCTCGTCTCTCTCGTCTCTCGTCTCTCTCGTCTCTCTCTCTCTCGTCTCTCTCGTCTCTCTCGTCTCTCTCGTCTCTCGCGTCTCTCTCGTCTCTTAGCTTTCTCGTCTCGTCTCTCTCGTCTCTGTCGTCTCTGGCATCTCTCTCGTCTCGCTCGTCTCTCTCGTCTCTCTCGTCTCTCTCCTCTCTCTCGTCTCTCTTGTCTCTATCACCTCTCTCGTCTCTCTCGTCTCTGTCGTCTCTGGCATCTCTCTCGTCTCGCTCGTCTCTCTCGTCTCTCTCGTCCCTCTAGTTTCTCTCGCCTCTCTCGTCTCTCTCGTCCCACTTTTTAGGTTCTGTCAATACTCGTACAATATTAGATTAGATTAACAAACGCACGGTTTAGGTTAGGTCAATATTCGCGCGCGTATTCGTATTACTGTATACTATTATTCTAATCTCGAAAATTGGTCAAATTCACGTTTTCTATATATATATATATATATATATATATATATATATATATATATATATATATATATATATATATATATATATATATATATATTGTTTTGATAAAGCTTTTAGCATAATAATTTATGAGGGTTTTCTCTGTTAGATTTCTTGCTATTTTATTATTCTGCTTTATTTTTCTAAGAGATAAATTTCACTGATAAGAGTTAAGGTTAAGTAAAATTAGAGTAAATAAGGTTGATAACGTATCTGCAGACCTGTTAGCACGTCATCTTATTTTGATTACGTCGAAATATTTTGAACCTTTCAGGAAACGCCGGTTCAAGACTTTTAATTTACCGATTCACCTGGTTTATGTGAATTTTTTTGTTTGTTTTGAACTTTGCTGTGGAATTTAGAATTTAGGTGATTACACCCCCATTTTCTATTATACACAACATGGCGCCTATAATTTATGACTTTCCTCCTAATGTGCCTTATGTATTAGGAGTTATCCTAATGGCACGATTCATAACACGCCCAACCCCTTTATGTCACTGAGCTTCGGCCACAATTTCCCTTATCGATTGCGTCAATCTATAAATAATAATTTTTTTATGTTTCTCAATATCAATAATTCATTACCCCCGTTTTTGGAAATTTCGGGAATTTTTATATTTTGCTATGTTATCAGAATACAGTAAGTCTGAGAGAAAAAACTTAGGACATCAATTTTGTGCGTAATTGGACGGAATTTCACGCGTTATGACTAACTGCGATCGTTAATTGTCTGTTAATGTTATCTACAAACCATGGACAGAAAATTTGATAAATACCTTCATTTAATAAAATTCGTCGAACATTAAGAAATAAGATTTAATTGCTAATTCAACAAGTTCACCTCATTTAATTAAAATAAAATTTATATGGATTTAATAAAAAAGATTCAGCGGAAGTAAACCAGACAACGTTTCAAAAGTCTTAATTGGAATTAGTATTGAACAACACAATTAAATTTTCCGAACAAGACTAGTTTAAAGTACCTACACTAATGTTGAAATTCACATTCTAAAGTTATTGGAGTCTAGTGTAACGTCATTTTTAATGTATTTATTCTATGAATTGTTTTGATAGTCACAAAGTAAAACCAGGCTTGCCATACAATAACATTTTAAGTTTCTTATCTTACTTGTCTTACATTATTCTGTTTATACAAATAAATGAATCATTGCCTACTAATTACCTTTGTGCAATTGGCTGTACAAACTTAAGCAAACTTTTTATTGATAAAGCCTTTTGCTAGGTAAGTTTTCTTTACAAATACATCATAATTTATTGCATTTTATATTATTAATCGCAAAATTACCTTAAATAACTATTATTATATTATTACCATCTCAATTTTTCATTCCGGCATAAACAATGTCGTAAAAGTAACGAACCTAAATTTCCGTCATTAAAAGTGCCTTGCTATTGTGCTTTACTAACTTAAATATGAACCAGTCTAGCCTCTTGTTGTGAGATTAAAAAGATTCCATTATTACAAGATGTTACAAAATTTATACTCAGTTAATCACTCTTTTAAGGTGTAATTTATTTAAATGAACATTAAAACAAAATAAAATTAAAATAGTTTTACAATGCATAAATTTGGTGGAACATTTATTAGAGCATACAATACTGGTGTGTGTGTGTGTGTGTGTGTTTGCGTGTCGTGTTGTAATATATATATATATATATATATATATATATATATATATATATATATATATATATATATATATATACTTGATATGTTTATGAACACAACACGTTGTTTAGCTAGTTTACTGCGACGTAATCTATAATAGTATTATGTTTATTAAGTTATTAAAACAAAAACTAAAAATGGTTTTCATAGAGTGCCTTATTGCTATTCCTGCATTATTTGTTGTAACGGTCTATTGAATTAACTTAACCGTAATCAATACTTAATACTACTTTTTGGTTGTAAGTTACAGCTACATTTTGTAGTTTTAAGGTCTATGTCATTATACAGGGTTATTACAAATGATGTTCCCGATTTCAATTATAAATATTACTGGATTAATCTGTTTTAAGACCATTTCACTTGGTAACACTGGAAAGAAAAACTCATAAAGTTTCGTTTACATTGGTTTAGGCACGTATCTGCTGTTTATTAAAATCAATTGTTGTCAATTGTGTAATGGCTGAGTTTGAAGACAGGAAAGTATTTTGTGTGTTGGATTACCACATCAATAAATCAGTTATTATTGTTCAGCGACACTTTAGAACCAAATTTAATGAAGATCCTCCTAGTAATCACTATTCGAAAGTGGTAGAGCAGGTAAAGTAAAGCTTTATGCGTAGTCGACAGAAATCTACTGTTAAATGCAGCAGAGATTTGTATACCACAGCCAACAGTGTAAATATCAACCCTTACAAAATTCAGCTTGTTCAAGCGTTAAAACCAAACAACAAAAGTTCTAAGACTTTCATTTCATGAGAACATGCAGGCCTTGATGGAAAATGGAAACTTTGTAAAATGGTTAGTCTTTAGTGGTGAAGCCACATTCCACTTGTGTGGTAAAGTGAACATACATAATGTCAGAATATGGGGCTCAGAGATCCCACACACCTAAATCGAGCACATGCGCGATTCTTTGAAAGTTAATGTGTTTCGTGCCATCACGTACAACAAAGTGTACGGGCCTTTTTTATTTGTTGGATAAACAATAAATGGAATAATTTTCTTGTACATGATGACGGAATGGCTTCTACTGCAATTAGAACAAGAATCACCAAATTTAATTCTACAATTAGACGGCGCACGTCCACATTACTACTTCGATGTTAGGACTGAACTTCGAAATCGGTGGCCTGACAGATGGATCGGTCGTGCAGGTCCAAACGATGGTGCACTCTTGAACTGGCCTCCAAGATCTCCGGACATCACCCCCTGTGATTTGTTCTTGTGGGGATACATCAAAGATAAAGTGTATACATCACCGTTACCAGAGAGCATAACTGAGACAACAACGGATTGCCAGAGCCAACGAAACAATCTACCAAGACAGTCTTAACAAAGTATGGCAAGAGTTTGAATACAGCCTTGACATCTGTTGTATCATAAGGAGTTCCCATATCGAACATTTTTTAATTCTTGACACCTGGGATGAAACTTTTTGAGTTTTTCTTGAAATGTAACCCTTTTATTTTTTATATGATAAATAAAACCAGATTTATGTACACTTGAAATCATGAACATTATTTGTAATAACCCTGTGTAACTGGATTAGTATACCATTATTGACATATTTCTAGGGTTAGTATTAAAAACTTGTAATTCACAGTATACTTGGTAGTTTATTTTCCAATGAGAATTTTTGATGATGCACTGAGCTGATTAAACATTAAGTAACTATCACCAATTAGGATTATCTCGAGCCATTCAATATTGAAATAGATTCCCGAATAAAGCAGAACTTTTGATGCGATTGTCGTAGGTGAAAGCACAGTACGATTAACGTCAAGTTTTGAACAATGGCGAATGTTTCTGGAGTAAAACGTTATGAAGTTTATTGCATTTTCAAGGGACCGGAACATTATTTTATATTAAAATGCTTCATGCAAAAGTTGCAAAGTATTAGAAACTAACGCCTAGACATACCAGTTAAAACCTCAGTAATAGCTTTTGGTATCTACTGTAATTTGTTTTCCTATGCAAAGCCTTGCGTAAATCTTATTCTATTACTACAGACTCATATAGAGTAAAACATCCCATTATGAAAAATGTTTGCCCATTTTACTTAAAATAGGAATAACGTGTCTAACCTACCACGTCACATAAAGAAAAGGAAGTAAGCAGAAAGTGAATACAATCAATTTTCGGTGATGCTGTCTGTAACTAAAAATTTTCACGCCAATTAAAAGGGCGTTGCAGAGACAGTTGGTATCAGTGAAAATCTTTACAATGGATTTTGAAGTAAACAAAGTACATGCTTACCATCTTTATTATTTACTAATCAGAAACTTACTCGATTTCGTGAAACGCGAGAGAAAAGTTAAGAAACCCAAGTTTCTTTTAATGCTCGCCTGTTATCGGACCAACCACCGACAAAAGGCCAACCTTCATGATTTCTATTATTACTCAACAGCGAATCCACGAATAATTAAAGAAGCTAATTACCAACATCGTTGGTCTTTGAATGTCTGATGTGTGTAATGGGGATCATATCATTTTAGTACATTTTTGAACACCATTTGAATGGCGATATTCATTAGATATCCTTCAAATTCGTTAATAGCACATGTGCCTGAAGACCCAAGGAGAGTGTGGTTTCAGCACGATAGCTCTTGCTCATTATTTACATCAACTTCGAGAATATTTTAAAGATTTGTTCCCAGGAAACTAATAGGAATATCAGGACCTGTTAGATGGCCACCTACTGGTCTAGATTTTTTTCTTATGGGAGAATATTAGCGCCATAGCGTGTTGAAATTATTATTATTTTTATTTGGTCTTGAATTACATACAATAATGTATAAGACACGTCAATTGTATATGCATTGAAATTACATGTACATAACACACAAAAATAAAAATAAAACACAAACATAAGTAATTTACAGTAAAGTTTAAGACGTTTGAGAGCAAGTAAAAAATTCTGACATATCGTAAAAACATTTCTGTAATAAATAGGATTTCAATCATGACTTAAAGGTTTTTAAATCATGACACGATTTGATATAATTCGGCAAGCAGTTAAAAATTTTAAGACCTAAAACATTTGGAGAGTAGGCAGTCACATTATATCTTGAAAAGGGAACGTGGAATAAGTTCTTATTTCTTGTATTGAAATTATGAATATCCTTGTTCAGATTGTAAGTAGATTTATGATTGAAAATATATACACAGAGTTCAAAAATGTATACGGACGTTAAGGTAAGTATATTAAATTAAGATATTACAAGATGCAAAATGTTTTTATTTGCCATAATACGTAATATTCTCTTTGCATTAAAAATACAGAGTTAAATGAAGTGGAATTACCCCAGAAGCAAATGCCTAACGTAGACGACTATCTATATGCGCATAGTACACAGGTATCAGTTGTGGTCTATTTAAATAAAGCAATTGTCTAAAGATATAAAAATAGAAGATAATTTAGAAGTTAGTTTTCACAGTGCACTTTAAAGTTTAGTGTTTCGTATAGATAAATGCAAGAACTTGGTACGTTACGTTACATAAACTCATGTTATTTATATTCAAGTTAACGTTTAATATAGTTTTTGTCTGTTATGAAATCTAATAACCTGAGTTTTTACTAGAATTAAATATAGATCATGTTTGCTAAAAATGCATAGTAGTTGTGACCGCATTTATGCAGTTTGTCTTGAGACGTTTTCATCAGGATGTGAAATAATCATTGAAATTTCATCCGCGTACAAGATGTGATTTTGTGCACTCAGGGTCACTAAGATTATTGATAAACAGGATAAACAGAATAGGTCTATCACAGAGCCCTGTGGTACACCCATCGTAACAGGAAGTCTATCGAGATACCATATGTTGTGATTATTTATGGTTTTTTCACTGCAACGTATTGTTTCTCTATCGCACAAAAATGACGAGATCAAGTAAGAGCAGTACCTCTGATACCACAGTTTTCTAAAAGTTCTAATAGTTTAGAATGGTTGACGCAATCAAAGTGCTCAAATCACAAACGATTCTACTTTTTGATCAATATGAAACATAATACGATAAAAGTCGCATATAGCTGTGTTTGTAGAAGCAGTCTAAATCCATGTTGATTAGACGAGATTATGTTATATTTTTCAATAAAATTAATTAACGATTTCAAAAGCATATTCAAACACTTTACAAAAGCTGTCAGAGATAGTAATTGGTCTGTAGTTGTCAATTATGTGCATCATCCCTTTTAAAAATCGGTATAACTTTGCCAGTTTTGAGTTTATGCGAAACTATGTTCTGAACGACAAATTTATCAAATAAGTTAAAGTGTAAAATCTTTACAAGAATACTTTTCAGAATGAATACGGAATTTCATCATGACCAGCAGATTGTTTGTTTTTAATTTATGATTTAATAATGTTAGTAATTCATGATCGGTATATGGTATAAATACAATGAGGCGTTTATGGATACATATCTATTTCATATTCAATCCCGGCATTTGGGTTTATATTTATCAATTCACGAGGAGTGTTAACAAAGTAATTAAATTCAGTGGCTATATTAGAGATATCTTTGATTATAAATACTACCACTACGCTATTAGTGCGCAAAGAATAACTGCATTTCAGACATTACAACTAAAATGTTAAAGATGTTAGTATATTATTCGTATTCACCTTTTGCCGTCAACAGAATGGACAACATTTTGAACAGATGAATTAATGTTTATTTATTGATTTATTTGTTTATTTTTTTTTAGTTGTTAGGTATGTTACAACTTACCTAACTAATCTCAAATTCTTAATATTTTAATAAATACCAAAATGTATACAGAATTTATATTTGTATTCAAAAATGGTTACCAATAGAAATTTTTTTTCAAACAAAGTTGCAACTTAATTCTTATGTAGAATCATAACATGAAATAATATGTAGGTGATTCTATTTAAGATAACAGATAGACCATGTGAGCCTATTTAGACACTATATATACGTCAGTATTTTTAGGTATTGATGCTTTCGTCAGGAATAACTAACATTTTGGGCTATCATATTAACGGCGATTTTCCGTGTACGCAGAGGTGTAACTGTAAGTATATAACCATACCATAACGTTTGTTATTTTAATACAGTGTTTTTGACAAATGATTTCGTCAAGATTTTTCCGAACCGATTTGAAATTCAACCTGATTCGATATTCGCCGAATAAAAAACTAGCTTCGGTGCATCCCTAGCAATTATTCATTAACTGTAGGTGTCACTTTTCACCTAAATCCCATCTGTCTGCATATCTATAAAATGGTATTATTTATTTAATATGTAGTTTTAACTGTATATTTCATACAAATACTAAAATATAATATAAACTTATTCTAGTGTTATTTTCTCTAACATTACTTCGTGGAATTTGTATTTAATAGAGCAAATGTCTCAAACAATACAATTATTATTAATACTTATTTCTCCTCATGTTTCAATATGACATGTAATATTATTATGAGAAAATATACATAAGTAAACACATGCCGTATCAGTCTGGAATTGGAAAACCTTACATAAATTATAATTCTACATTTAAGAGTGCATTGACTGTAAATCTATATCAACCTGTTCGTTTATGAAAGGTGCTTTATTTACCATTATACATTTTGAATGCGTCTAAAACATCTAATTGGCTTCTCTTATTAAGAAAATGTAAATATTTAATGTAAATTTTAATTGAAGAATTCTTTTGTTTTTGATTTTGATTAATCATAAAAGTAAATAAAATAAAATATTTGCGCTTCGTGTATATGTGTACTTTTTTTATTCAAGTTAAAACAGAAGTTTAAGCAGAAATATAAATAATAAAATATATTTTTTACATAATTAACATAACAGTGCTTTTATCAAAAAAGGGAGGAAATAACTCTCCCGTTCTTATTTCCCCCATTTTTATAGAATTATTATTTTGTTAACTAAATACATATAAAATGTATTTCTGTTATTCAAATGTGTTTACACTAGTTTAAGATGATATTATTTTAAGTTTAATAAACCTTTTTACAAAATAGGTGAAAATTTTGTGTAAAATCTATAACCTTTTGTCGTTTGTTACAACCTTTAAATGGGATATTATGTAAGTCTTATAATTAAATATCAAAGATAAGTAATATTGTACAAATTGTGATTCACTAAAATTACACTCATTCTCTTACGGCGGATCGTTAAGCATGGAATTTTTACAACACTTTAGTAAATGTCATTATTCATAAATGATAGTAGCAGTCCAAGAATGTTGCATGAACCAATAAACATAATAACCTTTATAAATCTAACATTAATTTCTAAAACGATAGTCTAGTATTATTAAGTCTTATCATATGTAGTAAAATAAATACTTCGTTGTAGATGAATATTATTACGTATATGAGTAAATTCTAAATTTAATGTATTTAAGTTTTCCTTATTTTAACATTCTTTCCACCACTTCACAAATTGAAACATTATTCTACTGATAGTAGTACACCGATTGGCCGATCTTGATTTTGACGTCACGCGCATCCACGTGAGACCGGTTTTACTCACCTTATTTTACATCGCTTACGTGTAGGACTGTTTTCAACCCTTATTTTACATCACCGTGTGAGACCAGGATTTTCCACCCTAATTTTTTACTCGCTTACGTGTAGGACGTGTTTTCACTATTTTCATCCACGTGTGAGACCGTATTTTCAACCTTATTTTACTCGCTTACGTGTAGGACGTATTATTTTCACCCTATTTTTTTGGCACATACCACGTTGTGAGACCGCATTTTCAACCCTTATTTTTAGTATACCCACTGTGAGATTTAAACTTTTCGAAATTTGATCAACCTAATTATTGGTTACTCGCTTAGTATAGGACATTATTTTCACCCTATTTTTACTAATGTACTGTTTAACTTATTATTTTCTTTTAAATACCTTATTTTGACTTTAGGGAAACTTAGTTTATTAGATTTTACAGCTAATATTGCTAATAAAAAGGGGGTATTTAGAAGTATTTGGTAGTCTGTTAAGCTTAATTGCTAATTGAGCAGTATTAGTCTTGGTAAATAGGTTGAATTTGTGCATAAGTGGAGGATAAGTCTAGGTATTCTAGTATAAACTTTGGTAATTATTCAACATACAAATTAAAATTAAAATATTATATTAATTTTAAGGTTAAATGCTATTGGAAAATTTTCTAATAAATAATGCATTGTTTATATTAAAGCGTAAGTTTAAACATAAATTATATAGAAACTTTTTTATTATATAATAAAAACCATGATTAAACATATAAAAAACAAAATACCATTAATTAATTAATACACAAATTTTTTTAAACGATTATTAAAATTTTTACCAAGAATTAAATACGTCTCAAAATGTTTTATTATTTTAAAACTTAATCTGTGTTTTAATGTAATTAAAAATCTTTAAATAATAAATTCCCAAACTACTTTTTTAAGAATATTACTGATAATTACGTTTTTTGTCAAAAAAATTTTATTTGTAAAACCCTAATTAGGTTAAATATAAAATAATCTTTTTTTTGACTTCACAACAATTTACCTTTCCAAAATAAAACGTTTAAAATATTTAACACCACTTTTTTTTAAAAACCTTTAAATTTAATGTTTAAAATAGGGAAAAATACTGAGTTTACTTTAGGTTAAATTAAATTTTTTAAAATTTAATATCTAAAACCAATATAAATGATACTAGTATAATTAACATTTTTTTTTTTTTTTTTTTTTTTTTTTTTTTTTTTTTTTTTTTTTTTTTTTTTTTTTTTTTTTTTTTTTTTTTTTTTTTTTTTTTTTTTTTTTTTTTTTTTTTTTTTTTTTTTTTTTTTTTTTTTTTTTTTTTTTTTTCCCCCCCCCCCCCCCCCCCCCCCCCCCCCCCCCCCCCCCCCCCCCCCCCCCCCCCCCCCCCCCCCCCCCCCCCCCCCCCCCCCCCCCCCCCGCACGAACCGTGCACCCCACCACGCCGACGAAAACGCAAAACCCGAACTCTTCACAGAACCCCGACGGTAGGACGACTCACGGTTCAAGAAGAAGAAAAACCGATAAAGCATGTTATTAAATAATAATGATGTATTGTTGTTTATAATAATAATAATAATAATAATATATTTTCAAAACGTTAAGCTTTCCTTCGGTTTTGTTAATAAACCTGTTTTTTCTAGCGGTGCTCCACCGTCTTGATTCATGTTTGCAAGTTTACGTTTTCGCTTTAGCGTGTTTTCGCTCTCGTGTGTGTGTGTGTGTGTGTGTGTGTGTGTGTGTGTGTGCGTCGAGCGTTACGGGCGTGGCCGTGTGTGAGCTTGCGTACGTGCGAGCGTGCGTACGTTCGTGCGTCGGCGAGCGTGCGGGACGGCGTTCGCACGTGGTCGGAGCTTGCGTACGTGCGAGCGTGCGTACGTTCGTGCGTACGCGAGCGTGCGGGCGTACGCGAGCGTTCGCACGTGCGTGCGTACGGAGCTGCGTACGTGCGAGCGTGCGACGTTGGTGCGTACGTGCGAGCGTGCGCGTCGGCGTTGCACGTGCGTGCATACGTGAGAGCGGTACGTGCGAGCGTGCGTACGTTCGTGCGTACGTGCGAGCGTGCGGGCGTACGACGTTGACGTGCGTACGTACGTGGCGAGCTTGTGCGTGCGTGCGTGCGTGTTTTTCGTTTGATCCTCGTGCTAAAGCAGTGCTAGTCGATTGTATGTAGTTGTAGGCCCTATTGTGTTGACTAAGAGCTATAATTGGAAATGGTTTGCTATACCTGGCCGTGGAGTTATGTTTAATCAGCTTTTGACAGATGTATTTATTTATGATAAGATCAGGCTTGCATGTAAAGTAATATAGAGGTGAAACTAACTAGCTAATGTGTTTTGCTACACGTATCACAGTATTGAAGATTCTGTTTATGTATTAGAAAACGTATTCAGCTTCGAAACAGAGTGCAGATAAAATTGAAGAAAGTGAATAGGTACAACTTCGGCGAGCAGACTTAAAGGTTTTAAGTGTACAGCATTCCCAGAGCAGCGTTGAAACCATTTAATTTAGAGCTAACCTCGTGTCCATGTAATAATGTCTGATAAACTATTAGGGTTATTATTGCTTTATAGGTTACAATATAATCGTTCAAGGTGAAGACGATGAGATGGTAGTATCTCAAAATTTCGATGATGGTGATGCTCTCATGAAATTTCAAAATAAAATAGATTACGTCAATCTACCACGCCACTCAAGTGGAATAACCACGTTTTTGTAAAACGTCTTATGTAATAGCATTGTCTGCCTTACAGATAAATTCGTGTTTAAAACTGTTCCTTGTCTGGATGTAGATTTATAAACCTTCATGTTAATTATACTAGTACTTTTGAAATATCATTCGTATATAAGAATAATACAGGTTTGCTTCAAACGATCTTCATCGTATACTTTAACAGTAAACCTTTTCAGATAGTTGATCACCCTATTAAATGGAGCTTAATAGTTTATAGAAGTACGGTGTAAATAAAAACACGCTACATAGCGATTGTGTTATAAACTAGTGGAGGTCGTTATTAATTCGTGTATAAGTTGAATTTATGTAAGTAGAAGGTTACAACAAATAATACAGGTCCACTTACACATTTTATATATATTGAAAACAATTACTTGAAATAAAACGGCGTATCAACTCTAATAATATTTTTAGAAAATATATTAACCATTTATATGGTTTTAGACTATTAAATTAAAAAGTTATATAATTACACGGTAATTAGTTAAAAGTAAACGTGAACAGTGATTTCTTACTACATATTTTAAACATTCCAAATTCTTAATATGGTTTTATAAAACAATTTGTGTGTCCGTATACGAATATTTTCAAAACAGTTTTATTTTAAGAGAAAGGTAAATGCATATTGCTGTAAGTGCAATAAAGACAATGAGATTATTTGTATATTTTACACTCTAATTATAGGTGGTTTTTACACAACTAGAAAGTTGTTCTTTAGCTTGACATGCAGCACAAAACAGTAACTATCACGCGTAAATCAGTGCCTTAAAAAACGCTACAGAGCTGGTAAGTGTGGTGTTAACCCTTTATTTATTTACAGATTTTTAATTACAGTTATAAAACACAAGCATTAAGTTTCTTTAAAAAATATTAAGGCGTACAACATTTTTTAACGGACGTATGGATATTATTTTCAATGCAGGTAAAACTATGTTTTTTAATAATCGTTTAAGAAAAGACAAACTGTTATTAATTAACTTAATAAAAATGTTTTTGTTTCATTAGAATGGCAGTAATTTTTTATAGTCACTGAGGGTTTTTAATTATGATAATAAAATAAGTGTTCTATAATTAAATTTTACTGTCATTCAAATTCCACGCAAGATCAATCCTTAACACAGATGCTATCTCATCTCTTTATTAGAAACGTTTTCCAATAGCATTTAACCCTTTTAAAGCAATAGACTAAATAATAATATCTTATTAATTATGCAATTATTGTGCGTATGTGTCTGCTAACCCAGGGTTACAACCAGAAGGACCTTAATACCATCAGAAATAACCTAAGACTTATCCTCACCTCTACATACAGCCCCAAGCTCCAATAGCCCACCACCAAGACCTGACTCCAACCCTAGCTCCACCACCAAGGCCAAACTCTAAGACTTATCCAGACCACCTAAATACAGTTCTAAGCCATGACCAGACCCTGTCCTCCGTTAGCAAAAGTCCTAGCTGTCAAAAGGTCCTTAATACAACCATAAGGTTTAACCCCAAAAGAAATCATAAAAATAAGGGTAATACGGTCCTTCATGTAAGCGAGTAAAAATAATTAGGGTTGAAAACACGGTCTCACACGTGGTGTGTAAAAATAGGGTGAAAATACATGTCCTATACGTAAGCGAGTAAAAATAATTAGGGTTGAAAAGGGCCTTGAAAAGAAATCTACACGAGGGTATATAAAAATAAGGGTTGAAAATGCGGTCTCACACGTGGATGTGCAAAAAAATAGGGTGAAAATACGTCCTACGTAAGCGAGTAAAAATAAGGGTGGAAAATACGGTCTCACACGTGGATGCAAAAATAGGGTGAAAAACACGTCCTACACGTAAGCGAGTAAAAATAAGGGTGGAAAATACGGTCTACACGTGGATGTGCAAAATAAGGGTGAAAAACGTCCTACACGTAAGCGTGTAAAAATAAGGGTGGAAAAACCGGTCCCCCACGTGGGCGGGCTTGTGACGTCAAAATCCAAGATGGCGGCCAAGGTGTCGGTGTACTACTACTGATAATGGAAATTTTGAATAGTTTTGGTGACCTTTCTTTGCGTCGGCCATCTTTTAGATTTTCTAGAAAAATTTTGTTAACAAGGTGTATTGGGCAATTAACCAGTTAATCGTTACCTTTTTTTTTCATTGCACAATTCCCCTGGTGCGAATTGGTTATTCAAGAATTGTACGAGCACTCGTTATTGATGGTCATTCGAGACTTGAACCCCTGTAGAAGTGTTACCAAACACAACGGCTGTACAGGTTAGTGCCGTAATCAGGAAAGTACAATCAGTGCCTTTATTGTGTGTATGGTCTATCGTCGTGTACATGCTGCAATGAGGAATAAATGTTTACCGATGAATGGTTGATTCATACTTACATTATCGTACTGCTTTCATTCAATGCAAGAATTATTAGTGGCCGTTTCAATATTTATGAACTTGCAAAATTAGAATCCTTTCGTCGAGAAGTATAAGCGTCGGTCATACCTACATCAAGCCGAGCAACTCCAATTTCACTCAGTTTTAGTAAAGCAAAAAAAAAAATATTAAAATTCCTCCTAGCTAAATTAAGATTTCATGCAAGTTAATGAACAAAGCAAAGCAGTTAAAACCCAATCAACCAACACCGTTTTATTATTTTATTGTAATAATAATAATTGTGTTATAAAAAAAAGGTTGGCTACATTGTCTGCAATATAAGATTTAACAGCAGTGTTGCCGGATTGTAAAGTTTCAGTATTAATTAAAGATCTCGCAAGTTTCTGCAGAATTGATTATAGAACACTAAATAAAGCGAGAAGTTGCAGACAGCATCCATTTTAGGTACAAAAGTCGATTGTACGTACACGGCGGCTGATAAGATCTATACATAACTAATTTATCTTTGTGTACATTCGTAAATAATTTTGTATGGTAACTGGACTTTAGCGTGAACTGTGAGATTGGTATAAGGTTAAATTGGTTTTGGAAAATTGTGGAGGGCCTTTCAGGGCCCAAAAGAAAGAAATATTTTGGTGTGTTTGCGTTCATAAATAAATTTAATTGTTTCAATGGTGTTAAATGTTTGTTTAATTATCTGTTTAAGCATTTAAATTCAAATACGAGTGTAATCAATTGGCGGTTGACGACAGGTAAGAGCGGCTATTGGGATCGTGAGCTTCGACCTTCAGACCTTGCTGGCTCAATGGCGTGCGAGTATAATAGTGAGTCAGTGGCGCCCCGATTTTAACATCATTATAATTTTTTCCCCTTATCGAAAAGTACCGCACGCCCTCTCTTTGACTGCGATCTAGGAGCTAGTGGACAATTCATATCGCCCCACTCTTAGCCTTGTTAAGCCTGTCTGTCTTTGGTTTGTGTCTCTTGTATAGGACAATATCATACCGCCTCTATATTGGTTACAGTTTATACATAAAAATGTTGATGTTTTTTTTAAACTGTGTATAGAATTACTTAAAATAAACAACTTTTTCAAATAACATTTTTTCGTTATCCTGAGCTAATTTGCCAAGGAAATAGTCGTATCTTGGATTTACCGATTTTGACTCACTTATCGAACGTGACAGTGGTAGTTGTTTATGTACCTAGGAGGCTTGGTGTGAGCCACCAGTAGTAATGGAACCGCTCTCTCTCTCTCTCGGCCTCAAATCTGATTATTTATTGTTAGTCCGAAGGATTTTTATTTTATACTCTCAAGTGGAGTGGCGTTTAGCCTTGATTTTTTATAAAATTGCACGATAACCGTTTCCGGTTCTCTGCCCACTGTCCTTCAGGTCATGGTAGGTTTCGGTTTCCGTTCGTTTTTACCTTAGATTCCAATTTTTACCGGATACTCATTTTGCTCTCCTGATGGTGGTTTGCTTCACTAACCCCACCAGTTAAAGTTTTTACTTTATTTAAGGTTTCGGGTCCTTGATTCTCGACTAGTGGCGTGTGCGTGGTAGCGTCATTAGCTTTTATGGTGTTTCGAGGGTCTTTCCTGACCGACATCACCACATTTTCCGTACTTATTCGTACATCTCCTTTTTATTTTTTAAATATTGCTTATACTTTAATTAGTTTAACATTTTGTATTTTTTAAATTTTAATAATTTCATTTATTAGCTTAGTGTTTGGAATCTCCGTTTTGGTGATCTCCGAGTCCAAATTTTAGGAGGGGGTGTGTAACAACCTTTTTTTTGTGGTTGTATTAAAAAATACATTAATTTAAGATCGTTCATTTATTTGACGTAATATTAGAAAAGTTTTAATTATTAATATGTAGAATTGAGAAAGGCAACTTAATTTGCATTTCCTAGAACATATCTTTTGGGTGTAATATTTCATAAAGAGTTATAGTTCCCTTTTTTAAAAAATTAGATACATATAATTGTATCCGCGCAACGCGTGAAAACTTATAGGGGAATACTCACTTGAGTTATTCTGAAAGCTTTTTTTTTTAATTCACTTAATGCTGAATGTTACAGCAGTAAGCATGGTTTTTACCTAACCTTTTTATTAGTGCCATCAGATTTTGATGGTAAGTTATTTTTTTTATTATAGTTAAAACTAAAGCCTTTGCTTTTTTTTAGACACTTTTACTTTTACTTTTTTTTTACTTTTTACTTTTAAAAAGTACCACTTTTATTAAATACCTTATTTTACTTGGTTTACATCAAAATCGCAATTTTTTTTTACATACTAAAAACTTCAAAGTAAAGCATTAATTTTTATGGATTCGAATTATTAAGAATAAATTATCAAGATAATTCCAGTGGGGTGTGGCTGGTAACCTTAGATCTGGAGATTGCACCACAATGATGCTATAATAATTTCATCTAGTTGACCGTTCCGTTTCATGTGTCACCAGCGGTAATAAAATATATACAGAATTGTTCAAAGGTATGATTTTTTAGTAATTAACGAATAGATTTAAGACCTTTTCCATTTTAATTTATTATTAAATAAACGTTAGTGTGTCTTGTAATTTTATTTTCATTTTGATTAATGTTGTATTATTATTAACAAACTTGGTTTAGCTGTTCCAATAACGTAACGTATATTTAAAAATAGCTGGGCGCCCGAGGTATCATTTTATTGTTTTTATTTACATTACATATTTTTCTTATTAATTGAGTATAAGTGAAAATAATTAAGCAGAAGAGAAGCATGCAGTATTTCAGGTGTGTTAATTAAACTCAGTATATTAGAACTCTCCCTTACCTTAATCTACCGATTGAGCCGACGGCAGCAGCGATTGTTATTTAGTAATTTTTTTATTAATTAAAATTATTTGATCAATTACAAATTGTTTATTACATCATCGCTTTTGTTTTAATGTTATAAGTTGGCCCAGTTTTAGTGTTTATACTTTGGCAGCCGCTTTTAATGTTACACTATACGGAGATCAAGTTTTCAAGAAAGATTTTCCGTAAATGTTTGGGCTGGAATTGTAAATGGAATACTCATTGGTCCGCACATCTTGCCAGACCGTTTAACGGGCGAGAATTATCTGAATTTTTTGAATAATCATATACCTAATCTGCTGGAAGAATTGCCATTGGATATAAGGCAAAACATGTGGCTTCTACAAGACGAGCACCTCCTCATTTTAGACGAGAAGTGGAGTTCTTGGATTATACTTTTCCAAACAGGTGGATTGGTCGAAATGGGCCAGTTCGTGCCTCGCTCACCAGACCTTACACCATGCGATTTTTTCTGTGGTAACATGAAAGCGTTAGTTTTTAAAACACCGGTAAACACACGGGAAGAATTAATTGGGCGTATAGAACAGGCAGCAGCAACAATTAAAACAAAACGAATTTCGTTATTACGCTCTGTCACCGAACAGTGGTTACATCGCGCACAGCGTTGTGTAGAACAGAATGGTGACAACATTGAACATGTCATTTGAAACAGAACTTGACTGCTTATTCCTTTAAAACGAAATATCTCTTTTATTTTTGAGTTAATTAAAAAATGTTATTTGAAAAAGTTGTTTATTTTAATTAGTTCTATACACAGTTTAAAAAAAAGCATCAACTTAAAAATCACCCTGTATATTAACAATAATTTTCATTGGCTATTCTAAATAAAATTTAGTTTAATAGTTTTTGGTGTGAATTTTAAATAATATGTTTCATTGGATACCTATGCTGCAACATTAGTTAAACTTAATCAGCTGTTAACATCGTTTGCTTATTAGTTTCTCTAATTTCGTCATTTAGTCTTTCCTTAGATATATTTTCTATATTAAATAAATTACTGTATTAAAATATATTGATGGTCGTTCGTACTTAATATTTCTTTTCACCAATGGGGGTCACTGATTTACAGATGTTTACATCGGGGTTTAAAGTTCAATTGTAATTTTATTTTTCGTTTTGAATGTGAAGGAGGACATTTCGTTTTTTAGTGATTATTTGTAATAAATTGCTTCATACGCTTTAAGCGAATTTGCGGGGAATACAATGTCATCCTAGCTTTTCGATCTTCTTTTTTGCTTTACAACGTTCTTCACTTTTCAGCCATCCACACAACTGTCTTAAAATAATTGAAAGGGAAAAAATGTAACTAGATGGTCTACGAACGGAAGCTATTAACTAATGCTTTTACTATAAGGACGAAATTTTCTTGTGTCTCGGTGATTTCTATCCCGTCAGGATGAAAGTGTAACTATTAATTTCCGCTAGTTCTCCTTATTTATATCAGCGTCTCGTAAACTACTTTCACTTTTTGAAACACAGATTTCAGCTGTTATCGAGTTTAAACTCTACATTGCCTGAATTTACAATAAATATTCTGCAATTATTACCCCATTTAAGGCAAGATCTCTTTTCAGGCTTTCGCTTTGGTTTTTGTAATTACTTACAGAGGTACCTAGTAACGAATAACTGTAAACTACCTTTGGTTTTGATTTTCATACCACGATTGTAGACACTTAAGAAATCTAATCTTTACTGTTCCACGATTTAGCACTAGATGGAAGTGGTTGAATGAGGATACCCTCTAACATCTTTTGGACAACTTTAAAATTTACAATCAAGGCTATGTGGATATTGAAAGCTAAGTTACCGATGATCTCTATGCTTCTGCATACCCTAATTTATTTGGTAAAAATTTCACAAGTTAAACATGACTTGTAAAGTAAAGCTTTATATATACTTTCGGACATGTCAATTTTTACATTTCCAGCTTTTACTTCATCGGTTCAGATTTTATACATAGTAAAACCTGTACGGGTGAATGCATTCAACCTTGCGGCTTTACAGTTGTGAAATTGTATACACTCTTTTAGTTATTAAAAGCAATTTCCTATGTGTTATAGCAATGTATTATTGACTGCCTCGCTTAAAACGTTATTGTTTGTATACTGTAACAATATACATATGTGCCAAGGGGGTGGCCTCTACAATGATATTATAATTCACCTAGTACCATAAACTCAATTCATATTCGTTCGGTCGAGTGCTAGCATTGATTAATTAAAACGACGTAGGTTTGAGTTATCCACAATTACACATCGAATTCTTAAATTCAATTTAATTTATATTATTATTTAAACTGGGTATCTAAATGATGGATTCTTTGTTGCTACATTCTAATTTAAGAGAACATTAATTTAGCCACTAAGTTTTGGGGTAGATTTATCTGGTCTTGTTCAACATAGTTTAATTGATACACCAACAGTAGAAGTAATATACTACTTTTTTTTCGTTCTAACTCGTAGTGTTTCTTTAAGATACTGTCCAGATCGTACTTATATTCGTTACATAGCTAGGATACTGCCTATCTTCTATTATTTTCTAGGGATAATTTTATTAATTCTAGCTGGCGCCCTCTCGTTTCTCTCAACTTTCAGCTACTTCGTCACTGTAAGGACACATACCATCTCTACTTTTACTGAGTTACCGGTGGACCCTAAGGCTATCTTCGCTCCGTTACTGTAAGTTTGGGTACAGCATGGATATTGCACGT
This sequence comes from Vesta saturnalis, assembly GCA_036346205.1. NCBI lineage: Eukaryota > Metazoa > Arthropoda > Insecta > Coleoptera > Lampyridae > Vesta > Vesta saturnalis. Next base: position 3,953,985 of record JARFJB010001119.1, on the reverse strand, counting down.
AACAAATAATAAGAAATTATGAACTGTTAGAACATTAATTTTAATTAGCTACTAATTAAACCTTACAGATCATTGGGTGATTATTTACTAGTAAATGTTCTATTTAATTTGGTTTGTCACTGAGTTTAGACCTTTAACATCTATTGTATTCTTTATATTAAGTTACAAAATTCTTAAGTGTCTGACCAATATAAACAAAACTATATAATGCAAATGCAAATTTAATTTACCCGGCTTCATAATATCGTACGTTGGATCTTAAATATTTAAGAACGTTTAGATTAGTTTTAAGTGCTACTCTGTACTTTTCTTCTTTTATACCATTTAAGCTATTTTTCTGGTGTTCTTCAAAAATATGAAAATGGTATTTATTTATTACTTATTAGTTCTGTTACCTGGGAAAACATATTTCGATAGATAATTTGTATTTTTGTTTTTTAACTAAAATGTCAATTATGTGAAATATAACAAATTCCTTGTGCTATTTTTATCAGGGTGTTTCAGAAAATTTGGTACAATATAGATCTTGAGTTATAAAGAAAATCTAAATAATATTTTTCGGTATCCATTTTACAGGGTGATGAAATGAATTTGAAAAATACACATTTTCACTTAGAGTAGAGACATTAACTGAAAAATAGGTACATGTTACTCTTAGTTAATCTCTGTACAGCATTCCATTTTCGAGATATTTCAAATTTAATTTACACATACATGAAAGCAATTTATTAATTAAGTGCAAAGTTTTATTTTACGAAATAGAAACTGAAACGATATTATTCAAATCAAATACAGTAAGTTTACAGGTTTTCCATAAAAATGAATTTTCATTACAGGTAGTGCTCATAATAGTTTACTATGTATTAATATTACAACTAATTACAAATCATTGACATCTCAATGATGCAAATACTCGTTGGACCTTAGTGCCTACTGTCACTCGGTGTAGTTGTGAAAATTCATAATCATTCGATACATAACTACGGTTTGTTACTTAGTACTGTTAATAATCAAATACAATAATGGTAACCTACTCATTTTCTGAATCTGTTGAGATGCATTTAGTACTAGGGGAATGCCAAGACAACTCTGATAAGACTGTGAGAACATATGCTAATAAATGTCCAGGGCGCATTGCTTCCAATAGAAATACATTTGTGCAATAGATAGGCGGATAAGAGAAACTGAAACTGTTTCACCTGCTGCTCAATTTCGTGGAAGCAAAATAATAAAACGCACATTGAGAAATGAAGAAAATGTCTTAAATTTAGTAGAAGAGAATCCAAGAATAAGTACTACAAGACTTATCGCTACAAACGGGAGTTTTAAAGTAACCTGTTAGAGAATACCAAAAGACCAACAGCTGAAGCCCTTTCACCTGCAACAAGGATCTCTTGAAACAGACCTAGAGTTGAATGTTGTCAATGGCTATTCAGACAAATTAGAAGAGATGACTTTGTTAATAATGTTCTTTTACCAGAAATGACATATTTAATATGCATAATGAGCATGTGTGGTCAGATGAAAACCCACATGCCACGAAAACCACCAGTTTTCACCACAAATTTAAAATAAATGTTTGGACAGGAGTAATACACAATCATCTAATAGGACCTTTTATTTTAGAAGAAAATTTAACTGGAGGCGATATACTACTTTTTTAAGATAACATTTAATAGATTTACTTGAAGATGTTGCTTATCGTCAAAGAATTAACATGTGGTTCATGCATGACGGGGCATCACCTCATTTTTCATTAACAGCAAGGGACTGGTTGAATAGCAATTTTACTGGCAGGTGGACAGGTCGTGTAATAGACGCTCTGATTAATTGGCCATCACGATCACCCGACTTGAATCCCATGGACTATGGAATTTGGGGTATTTCAAAGAGAAAGTTTATTCTGACCCTATTAATACTGTGCAATAGCTAAGAGAGAGGATGTAAAATGCTTTTAGGGATTTGGCCAATGATAGGTTTACTCTACAAAACACTACTCACCAGACCAAAATGTGCTCGAGTTGGAGGACGTCACTTTGAACAATAAATGTATGTGACACAAACTAAATTCTACATATTTTGGTGTTGGTAGCTGTACATTATTACGTTCAATTTGTTGCTTAATTTTATTTTTTGTACCTACTTACTTACAGTATTTTTAGCTTTTAGACTACTGTATACATTGCATTTAATTAATCAATTGCTTTCATGTATGTGTAAATTGAATTTGAAATATCTCGAAAATCGAGTGCTCTACGGAGATGAACTAAGAGTACCTTTTTCTGCGTTAAACAGTATGAGAAATAATTGTGATACGCACGGTGTGCAAAAAGTTTAGCTCAAAATGATTTGATTACCCCTTTATTATACGCCAATGGATTATCCTGATTTGTCGAAATACAGTTTACTAATTCGTCGAACAAGTAACAAGTACCTATTTTTAAGTTAATATCTCTACTCTAAGAGAAAATATGTAAAAAATATGTATTTTTCAAATTCACTTCATCACCCTGTACAATGGAAGCGGGGTTGGGGGGTTTACGGTAAAATGTTATTTAACTTTTCTTAATAACTCATCAAGATCTATATTGTACCCAATTTATGGTACTTTATTCTGAAACACCCTGTATAATACATATTTCTTTATTGATATTTAGTTATTTCGTTTGGCAATAATGACATTTCTCTATGTATGCAGTCAACTTATGTGGTTTATAGTGACTTGAACCTTTTGGAATTGTGGTATGTCCATATCAAGGTTTCCTAAATATGAATAATTTTATGTTTAAATATAGAAAATTATTGGTTCTCTTTTGTTTTTTCTCTAGTATAAATTTTATGTTAGGATTGTGAGTTGTTATTATTAATAAAGAACTCATCAATGAAATCTGATCAAAGTATGGCAATATATCACCAACATAACAAAAACTGAATACAATCTTATTAGAAATATTTAATTAAAAAATTTCATCTGTTATTTCAACATTATTACGATAAATAACTGTTTAATAAATGCATACACTCTTGAAGAGGTATAACGTACGGTAATTTTATGCTTTATAGTTTACTAATTAATCCTAAAGGTTTCTTACGTTGTTATTTATTAGGTAATTCAGTTTATTTGCTACGATATGGTTAAATAAATAATTGGTCGTAACAGTCGAATAACAATTCTATATGACTTAATCAACGGATTATTAAAAACAGTAATAGTATCCTTCAAAATTTTTTCTTGGCGCAATTTTGAAATAAAGTATTCGAAGTGAACAGTAAAAAATACAATTTGATTTTAAATTTTCGTTAAAAAGGTAGCCAGAAGCCCTAAAAGAACGACACCTAGATTTACACCACCCTACTTTGATAGTTAACTTGCTAGCGTTTAATAACCCTATTAAAAATAAGGTGAAAACGAAAACAAAACAAAAATGCGGCGTTCAGTTTTATGGCTGGTGTCCTGCTGAGTTGTGAATGTGAAAATGAGGTTTCGTGAGTTAAGGTAAAACATAAACATTCTGAGAGCTTACTCTGTAAATAAGTTTTCTTTGTGAACGTTTTTATAACATTTCCTTTTTATATACCTACAATTGAAGATTAAAAGGAAATATTGTTTAGAGAACAGAATGTACTAAATAAGATATAAACATTTACAATCTTGTCACATACACTCGCTTTTTTTCCTGTGGACAGCAACCCATTGGGGTTGAGACCTGGTTGTTGTTGTTCAACGATCTCTGACCCGTTCCTGTGGCAGTTTCTTGCATTTAGTTAATAATCGCGTACACCAACTAACCAGTGTTTTCTTTGTAAGAATATTTAATTTTGATTGTGTCTCTTCTATGAGATTTTATTGCTTTTGCATAAATACATTTGTTTCATATTATGTCTTTGATGACGCGTTTGAATCGTCGCATGTGGATTCTCTTCATCGCAAATGTGTAAATTATGTAAATTTATTACTCCGTTTCTTCCGCTTCGTCCATGTGTAATCTGCTGATCTTACCACTTTCCCTCAGTCGTCGACCGACACGTTCAAAAATGTTGCTATAAAGAACCCTTCGATTAGGGAACCTTTGCTGGTACAGTCTGCTTGCTCTTAATGCATTACAAGAAGCCATTCCATACATCAAATGCACATCCGCATATTCAGTCTTCGTGTAATTAATTTCTCACCAATTACTAAATTAAATGAAGCTCTTACTATTTAAAAAAAGTCCTACTATAATACCTATAGGATTGTTTAATCTAATTGTCACGATTTTACAGATAATACATCTGTTTCTACATGAACAGCCAACTTGTGTTTATGTGTCTATTACCTACTATTAACTTTCAAATAAAAATTGTAACTACTATTCTACTGTTCCGTCCCACACCCTTAACAAAATAATTCAGGATTTGAATCTTAAAGATTTTAAACAATGTGACTTTCTGAGTCACGTTTTGATACTTGGCCATATTTCCTATAAAAAGTTCTTCTTTTATGTTAGTTTTTCCATTTTTAGGTTTTGGTGCATTCCAAATTATTGTGCTTGTAAATAATGTTTTATTTAAACACAACCGAACTAAAATCATCATCGTCATCATTAGTTCCGTTCATCTCCAAAACGGTTAATTTTAGCGAAATTAAATTAGTGTACATTTTTGAAGATTTTTGAAGAAAATGGTGTTTACAAAAAATTATACGAATTTTGTTGTAGAACAATATATAGTTTAATAATTTTGAAATAAAAAAACATTGTTACAGAACATACCTATATAATATATTTACATACAAGTAATACGGATGCTGATAAATTGATACAACCAAAACTTACGTTATATTTTCACATATACCTCTACAGTTACATTTATTTTATACTGTATTCATATAAACATTAGAGTATTCGTATAATAACTTTTACAAAGAAATTGGAAATATTATTTGACAGTAAATGTATGAGTGATTGGCAGTTCTATTAGTAAAGTATTGAAAATCGAATAGAACCCAGAATACAATTTCAAAGATAAATTTGAAATGGATGGTCTAAGGTATTTTAGAATATATACTTATGATTTACATTTCCCTTGTTATGATAAAAAAGTATATTTGAGTGAAATGCCTGTAATTGGTTTTGTAGGTTTGAGTACTAGAAGAAATGTCTCTATTACGTGGAACTATCTTTAGTAGTTCTAACACTCTAGTACTTACCAATATCTCCATCACAAAAAAACATAAGAGCGTATATCATTTCTAAAATTTACATTCCCGCACACTAAGGAAGTATAGTAAGGGCTAGGTACTGCGATCATGAAAAAAATCGACCTCGTGTGATGTAGTGTGTGTGCGTGTGCTGTGTGATGCGTGGTGTGTGTGTGTGTGTGTGTGTGTGTGTGTGTGTGTGTGCGTGTGTGTGTGTGTGTGTGTGTGTGTGTGTGTGTGTGTGTGTGTGTGTGTGTGTGTGTGTGTGTGTGTGTGTGTGTGTGTGTGTTGTTGTGTGTGTTGTGTGTGTGTGTGTGTGTGTGTGTGTGTGTTGTGTGTGTGTGTGTGTGTGTGTGTGTGTGTGTTGTGTGTGTGTGTGTGTGTGTGTGTGTGTGTGTGTGTGTGTGTGTTGTGTGGTGTATGTGTACGTTCATACGCGTGTGTGTGCGTGTGTGTGTGTGTGTGTTTGTCTAGTGTTGGTGTGTAAGCATGTGTCGCGTGTTAAGTGTGTGCGTGTGTGTATGTGTGTCCTGTGGACTGTGTTCGTGTGTGTGTGTTCGTGGTGTGTCGTGTGTCGTGTGTGCGTGTGTCGTGTGTGTCGTGTGTGCGTGTGTGCGTGTGTGCGTGTGTGGTGTGTGTGTGTGTGCGTGTGTCGTGTGTGTCGTGTGTGCTGTGTGTGCTTGTGTGCTTGTGTGCGTGTGTGCGTGTGTCGTGTGTGTGTGTGCGTTTGTGCGTTTGTGCTGTGTGTGTGCGTGTGTGTTGTGTGCTTGTGTGCTTGTGTGCGTGTGTGCTTGTGTGCGTGTGTGCGTGTGTGCGTGTGTGCGTGTGTGCTTCTGTGCGTGTGTTAGTGTGTGCGTGTGTGCGTGTGTGAGTGCGTGCGTGTATGCGTGTGTGCATGTACGCGTGTATGTGTGTATGCGGGTGTACGTGTATGTGTCTGTTCATGTATGTATGTATGTATGTATGTAGTTACGTACGTACATTTTCGATGTTTGAATAAGACCGGGATCTTTATAGTTGACACTAGGAGCCATCGTGGTCGCAGAGATGGTGAAGGATTTTGCGCGCGGTGTCGCTCTGTAGTGAAGGACTGGATTCAGGGAGGGCCATATGATGGAAGTTGGGGGAAAGCAAGACGTTGTAAAATCTTTTTTCGGTTAAAATGGATCTGGGAATGTTCCATATGCTATAGTGGAAATTAGCTTCTTATTATAAAAATCGATAGGCGCATGAAAAGAGACTGTTGCTTAAATTGTGGTATATTCAGATATATACTACGAACTACTTCGAATAACAAATTACATAACTGAATGACTGAAAATGTGGTGCGATGAGAATGTCACTTAAAAGACCAACATTCTTAAAATTATTTAGATTAATACAATATAAAGGTTTCCGTAGAGATGAAGAGTTTGAATATGATGGTTTAGTTAAAAATATGTTTATAACTCATATTCTAATCCCTTTGTGTTTAAATTATGTTTGATTAATTTATAATAGTACGCACTTATGATTTACATAAATGACATTTCTGGCACAACAATTTTCTGTAAATCCGAAGTAGATCTAAAACAGTTTTATTAATAAGATGTTTTCATTAAATATTCCTTATATACTATATAACTTCATCCTGTCTCAACCCAAACGCGTATTGTGTTATTTGAAGTGAAGGATAAATGCATTTAGAAAGTTTCAAATCGGTTTACATTTTAAGCAATTGAATTATTTTAAGAGCTAAGTTCGCTATAATTCGGGGTATTCAAGTTTTTCTATTTATTGTTTGCTTTAACATTTTTGATGTATTAAGATATTTTATTGTTTCAGGTACGCCTTTCAAAACATTTTGTGAATTTACGAGAGAATAATGAGGACTGTAAGTAATTTGAAAATTTTGTGTTAGTCTATAAACTCAGTTAGCGTTATTATATTTTTTATATCTTTAACAATTTTTGTGAAGCCACAGCGTAAGATTTAAAAAGGGACATTGTGATATGAATCGATTATTATCTTTGATTATGTACTCATATATCATTAATCACAAGTAATTACAGATTAATTGTTTTATATAAAAACGTAAACGGAATGCTATCGGTAAATAATCCAGACAAGTATCGTTAAAACTTTTCGAACGGAGAGTTAACGATAGCTCTGCAGGAAAATCGATAGCCTTTATAATCCTCTAGGATTAAAGAGTATATACCAATAAAATTAGATTACTTAAGCTGCAAATTTATATTGTTTTAGAATTGTAGTTAAATGGGATTATTTAAACTATATATGAATAGGTTTTAATACCAATATTGCACAGTATGGTTTAAATGATCACGAAGGTGTACATGTTACTTATTCATTAACAACCAAATGAAACTAGTGATTATTCCTGGTGCGTATCTTTTATGGATGGGGTTTGTCACGAATTTGTGTTAAGACTTTGTGAATATTATTTCCAATACGATCTAATAATCACTTTTTGACAAATTGTAGTACATTTCGGATTACTGGCTTATGTAAATTCAATAAACAATTTAACGTACGCTAAAATATGACGTATACATCTATGTTAATATTTATAAGTACACTGGCGCAATCATGGACTTAATAGACACGAGGGTAGCGCCGTAAATTCCCGGACTGGATGGGAAGGAGTGGTGACAAACAATTAAAAAAAGCTACTTTTCTAAAGAACCTTCCTTCAAGCAATGCGTTTTAATCGAGATTGTTTTTAAAGTATTGCATTACAGGTGTTGCCCGTTAAATCATTTCTGAGGTAAGGAAGTAGTTCATAGCCAGAGGAAGCCATATCCCGGCTATAAGTCATATGGTACAGTGTGACATGCATAACTGTATTTATACTATTTTACTCCATATTACTCGTTTTGTTCTAAATATTATATATATATATATATATATATATATATATATATATATATATATATACATATTAATATATGAAAATATGGATATTTAAGTACAAAAAAATTTAACAGTAATTGCTTAAAAAAGCACACTTGTAAAAAACATGTCTGTTAATAAAGGAGCACAAAAATAAGTATAAACTAAACAACGTAAAAACACTACTTTGACAAAGAATCATATTTTAAGCTTATATTGCTACAATCTTAACTGTTCTTGTCTAATTATACAGTATATACAACTTTAAGTAAGCAGTATACATTTAGTATGTGTCTTTTACACTCTACATTGTGAATAAAGGTTGATATTCATTCTAACAAGGAACGGTATTCTTGCTGCAAAAAGTTAATAACAAGATGTTCTAAATGTTCCACTGTAAAATTTTTCCTTCTTACGCCTTATATATTTTTGTACCCAGAAATAGATATTTGTATTATAAGTAAAGAAAAGTATTGTTTTTCTTTACGAATCGCGATCTTTCTAAACAATGCGCAGCCGAGATTAGAAACGCGATGAGTAAAGAAGCACCTACTTTTCTTTTAGAATAATACAAATTTTTTCGAACACTAAATGGAAATGGATTATGTTTTATAAGAAATTATTTAAAATTACACGTCAAGCGCGAGAATAAAATTGCCTTTTCCATCACTGCACAGCAACTAAACAAAAATAGGTAAACAAAAATTCTGTCAAGTGTTATCGCGTGAAGATGGAAATTAATAATGAAAATCATCCTGAAATATCGGTATTAGCGCTTTAAGCTGTTGCTAATTTATTACCCTTGAAATCATAAGATAAAATATGAGAAGACCTACAATATTTTCATTTCTTGGAGTACTCCAAAAAATGAAAGGGATATCGACGAAGAAGTTATGCTTCCCTTTTTTCATGAAAAGGTTAGTTTTCCTCATTACATTTATTTATTTTAAGTTTTATCTTTATATTTTATTATAGGCTGAAAGACTGAAATCTTCCACGCTGCGGTCGACATATTCCATGTTGAAAAGTACGTTGAGAGTGAAAGAAAACGTCGTTACAGTTACTATAAAGAAAAGAGATACTCTTCTTTACGATTTGTAATAAGGAAATATGATCCATTTCCATTGAGTGTCCGAAAAACCTTCTTTTTTATTAAACTGAACCTAAAGAAACCAGATAATAGTAAAAAATAACTATCGTCTGAAATAAACACACCTACCATTTTTTTGCAATCTTGACTAAATATTTTTTTTATTTTGGAATTTCAAATCCGGATGTCCTGCAATCCACTCTTTTAAGTTTTTAACGCGAAAGTAGGCGAACTTACTTTTTAATAACAAAAAGAAATGTGAAGTAATTCAATTCATAAAATACCAACCCCCACCGTATTTAGTTATTACATATGCACTACTTGTAACTCAGAATGCGCTGAAGTAAATGTTTGAAAACAAGCGGGGAGTCCATTCAATTATTCGGTTCCATGTTAGAGTAGTAACGTTTTGTACAGCGGATGTGTGACGTCGATATGTGACGTCATCTATTTTATATAAGAAAAACAAAACTACTCCAACCTAACATAATTAGATTAGATAAACAAAACTACTGTAACTTAATAGAAAAAAAAGTGCACGAGCCGGGAATCGAACCCGCACCAAAATCGTACGACTCTTACCACTACACCACCAGCGCTCTTTCAGTTTGATACTGAAAGTGATATTTAGACCATTTATAAAATACCTATTTATATGAGCTATGATGACGTCACACCTCGTCACCATCCTCACCCTACGTTCCTTTGTTTACCGCCTCATGGACAGCACGCGCAACTAGAGATGATTTGTAGGTTTGTGTATTTTCAAATACTCTACTCGCGGATATTCGAGCATTTCAGTAGCGTCGCAGGTAAATTGCTTCAAGTGTATATTTCGTCGTTGTATAACAATGATTACGTATATAATCATAATTAACACTTCGATACTTATTTTTTAAGTGTGTCATGTTAAAAACATTATGTTTGTATTGCAAAACTGCGTTCATTATTGTTTTAAATTAGAAGTGTGCAACACGATATCGTGGTTATGAGCCCTACGGCTACCTTAGGTCAACACGGATAAGTAATATACAGTCAAATACGCCAAGAAGTGTACAATGCGTACAATTATTTCAAAACTCCTTCGAACACATTCAAAGAACTTACAGAAATAACATGCGCAGCAACTGAGGTGTCTATTGCAGTGGTGTCCAGAATTATCAAATAAGACGAAGCTGGCGTAAAAGAAGGGAAACCTCAATTTTCGAGTCCCGGAAAAAACGTCCACGTGAATCTCCAGTAGCGCTTCTACAACCATAGGAAATAACGATTTTTAGCAAGTTGTAACGTGTAAAAATCGATATGGGATACTTTATGATCGATTCTGTAAATTTTCTGATTATTACTGTTTGAAAAATCAAAATTTATCTGTAGCCTGAATCGTTATGGTTGTTATTTACTTAAGTTTACTCGTTAATTATCGTCTCTACCTTATTAATTTAACTTTTCTGTATTTACTGCCTTTACCATTTACTATAATGGATTAAACGATTTTCTTTATTGCATTTACTTTTCTACGTTATAAGGGAATTATTCCTTTTCGTATTTAACTTTGTAGTCCATAACAAACATTCTTAAAATAAACGTGTTAGTGCAGGTAGTGGGTTCTGGTTATTTTCAGAGTCCCACATTTTGTAGGTACCCTGTCTCTTTGCTAAATCACCACTGGATGATGATACCATTAAATAATTTTGTGTTATAATTAGGTTTTATTTGAAAAAAACGATTTTTACTAAGGTGTGGTTCTTGTAACACGGCCATCTTGTTGTTATGTAAAAATTATATTTTATAGAATTCCTCTGTTTTTTTTTCGGTGTAAATCACCATTTATAGATAAGGGTTCTTCAAGAAAAAAATGTTTCTTCATTCGTTGGAATAATATAAATCGCATTTAGGCGGATGTAAAAATATATATTACGTACACCCACATGGTGAGTTAACTTGATTTTCTGCAATCTCTTTATAATTAGGATCTTCCTTCTAGGCTCGAAATACGTTATGTAAAATTAAAAGAAGTATATTTAACCAAGTCATTGTAACTTGTCACAAATAGCTCGCCTTCGATCTACAGAGGTAAAACTACGTTGTGGGATTAACTTGTTATTATTTTCCTTACCTTTTTAGCTCCTTGTGCTTCTTCGTTTTTCGACTTTCTCTCGTTTACTTGTTCGTCTTCTACGTTTAATGCTTGCTATTAAGATTAAGTATACGTTATATACCTCCTCATCTCGTTTTGGTTTTGCCCCGCTGTGCTCTTAAATTGGAACAACTCGTAAATGATTGGTAGCTGTGTCTCAATTGTGGATGTCTCGTGTCACTGGAGATGGAAAAGGAACGGTACTAACTACTGATGTACTCGTTAGAAAAGGTTAGATCTTTCCATTTTGTATTAATAAAATCGTAACTTGGAATTTACTTTTGAACCTGTCACCGATTATATGCTACCGTCAGATAACGACAACATCTACAAAACAGTGTTTTAAATTCACCCTACCAAAACAACGTAATCAATTGCTACCTTTGTTACGACTTCCTTGTCATATTGAAAAAAGAAAGGTCACGTATTTCATTCCTTCCCCAAGGGGTAGGGCGGGCTGTTTGAGCTTTCCAAGTTCCTTCAGCCACAAACATGGATTCCCAGCATACATACATATATTACGTATATATGCATGGTGGGATTAAGGTTGGGTGTGGTCAGGATAGGATCGGAAGGACAGGGGTTAGGGTTCTGAGGGGGAAAATACTATCCCAGCATTTGCCTAAGTAGCCGCACATGGTGTGCATATACGCAGTGGCCATGCCGCTATAAGTGTATGAGCAAAACCCCCTGAAAAAACCTCACACAAGGTAGACGGTAACGGGAATCGAACCCATTACCTCGCGAATGCTAAGCAGGTCGTGTCACCACTAGTCTACCAGCTCGGTGTCATATTGCTATTCGAAACCATTTACCGTTTACAAACATTTCACTAATTATAGACTGTTATAAAGTGATCCAACCATTAACTAATAATTTGTGTATTTACCCAAAGATTATTACTGCATTTTTGCGTAATCCAGTTAGATGGTAATTCTAGCTTCCATCTTTATTAACATTTGAATGATTACTGTTTCTACTATCGTTTCCGCAGTAGCAGAAATTAGCAGCATAAATTATAAATTTCGTATACTAGTTGTCTTTGTCATATTACTTATAAGGTATGTGTTAGCTTTTAAGTATCAAGTTTCTTCTATTGAGGGTAAGAGTGTTCAGATGATTGAAGTTTCATTGTGAATTGATTAGTTATTAGTATATGCATGTTAATATATGAACTGAGCAAGCTTCTCCTATTATTTAGTTATATATGCGAATTTATTACATTTAAATTGGGGGTTACTTGCGCTCAATTACGCAGTTTCACTGTTAATTTAATTTTTTTGTTGTTGTGCTTTTACTGTGATATTGGGACAAATTTATATTTAATGATTGTTATGGGGAAAAATTGCATGTTCTGATATGCATGTGGTATAAGACGATGTACAAATGGTCTTATGCATGATTGTTTATTCATGGATACATATATATTAAAAATTGCATATAATAGTGTTGTTGGGAAATTTGAAATAAATTTACTCTTGTTAAGGGAATTGTCGTTTAATTGCTATTCCTGTTACTGCCTGTTTCAAGCTTTACAGGGTCTCCCTTTCAAGAATTAATGATTTGTCCTTTTCCTTCTTTAAAGCTTGTGGCGCCTATTTCTTGTCTGTTTTCCCTATCTGTCTGTCCATAATCTCGTTTTGTTTTCTAACTAACCTAACCATCTTCGTTACTTTTATCCACACTTCAATACACCCACGCTAACCGAGTGCTCTGCGGTCCCAGGACCGTATGGCTGAGTTGCTAGACGAGCTAACTAACTCCCCATTTTATGCAACGTGGTTGGTTAGCAAAGTTTATATATAACTTTCATAAAACGGAGGGTGCTGGAGTAAATGTAATAGACTTATGGTGGATTTGGACTGGAAGGGTAATTAATCATCGTTAAGGTCTATTCTCACGGAACTTGGTTTTAAGTAGCGTGTACTTGAAAACAACAGGGAACTTCTTAAAAAAAAGGAACGCTATTCGATCAGTGCGGATTTCCTACTTACAACGAATAGAGTATTACCGGAGATTAAAACGCCCCATTGTGTACATGGATGAAACGTATGTCCATAGTTGACACACTCATTCAAAATCATGGAGTGATGGTAGTGGAAATCGGCTAATGTGTAACATTTATAAATGACTAAGGGTGTAAGTGAGATGGAGATTACCATGACGATATGACTTCGACAAACTATAAGAAATGGTTCCAGGCGAAACTTTTACCGAATTTGCCCCCACTGGCGATTGACCTTATCAGGGTGTCCAAGTTAATCGAGCTGCAACAAGTACTTCTAAAAAGAATAAACGCTGAAGTGCTTTTTTCACAAAAAACGCATTTACTCCGCAAACATTCAAACCCCAGTTATACGATATTATTAAACAACACGAAAACAGTGTACTAGGTGCGTACAAATTTGATCACCTACTACACAAGGAGAATCGTACAGTACTTAGATTTCCTCCTTATCATCCAGATTTAAATCCAATAGAATAAATTTGGGCAAAAGAAACGTTACATTTAACTGTAACGCAGAAAAACCTTTATTAGATGAAGAAAGTTTGAATGCTACGCAGGACCATTGATGAAATAATTGCAAGAAAATTATTGAAAATGAAGGCAATTACTTAAAAAAGGAACAGTTTCTTGATATTAGAACGGAACGTACAGTCATTAATTTGGCAGAAGAAAACAACTC